>NQLW01000490.1:131828-151535 GCA_002312845.1 Kalanchoe fedtschenkoi
CTAACTGGAATCATCAACTACACGAGGTCCCTGAATAATTCATCAATCTACGAAGCTGACGCCGTCTATCATCAAATAAGTGATTTTGAGAGCTTCTTCATCATGGATCCAGGGAACCACCTCATCTCAGCTTGTGCAAACATTTTCATGTACTGAAATCTTATTCTGAATTTAAACGTCTGTTGTGGGCCTGGGTTGTGCTAGCTAGAGGTTCTTCTTCCTGTCTGTTACAACATAGTAAAACAACAGCAACAAGTGTGTGCCGGGTGGGTTATTAAATGTCTGCTTATGTGTGCTGTGTAAGTTTGAGTTGTGATTAAATATATATAAATAAGGTATTGAAGTTAATAGATTGTCGGTTTCACTGTCTCTCTCCATTTTTACATGTCATATAATTTATTTTTTTTTCATTTTTATTTGTCATTTAACGATTTTCAATGCGTATTTAATATCAACAATTATCTTAAAATGTCAAACATTAATCATTTTTTATCATAATTAATAAAAAAATTATTCATGATAAGTAATAATCTACCAAATTTACTTTTTACACATTTTTTTAAAAAAAACCAACCACCCACTTATTAAATTTATTCAATTATTAACATATACTTTAACTTAATCAATTCAAATTAACCCTAAAATGACTGGAGCAAGTACAGCGTTTTTGTGGTTGCTATGTTTTTAACTACTTGACTTGTAATGCTGTGGGGTCCATCCAACACGAATTAATAACAATCGAAAGGAAGGAGATGAGGCATGCTTACTAATTATGTAACATTTGCAAACCATGCATGAATCATCATCCCCATTAACTTGACCAGTATTGTCGCGACACGAAACTTTCTGGTAATGTGTTTCAGTTAAGTTTTTAGCAGAGAGATTGGAGGCATTTGGGCACTGAGATTTTTTTCGGAGGATAAAATTATATAATTGAAATTTTGAATTGAATTCATGATAAAATTAAAATTTAATTGAAATTCTGTATATAACATTTTTTTATCATGGTTAAAGATCCAGTGGAACCGCCTCTACATTTGGGGAAAAGAGATCCGACGTTGCGCAACACTTTATAGCGAGCACGAAACGACGTCGTTTTGTGCTATAAACAATCTCGTTTTGAATGACAGTGCACAAAACGACGTCGTTTTATGCTATAAACTACGTCGTTTCGTGCTCGCAGCAAAACGCTGCGCAGCACCGGATCCGTGTTTGCATTTGGGGAACTCCAACTTTTATTTTATTGAATTCTGATTTGAAGTGATTTACAATTAATATTAAGCTTTTAAAATACTGAGATCTTTTATTAATTGTATTATCTCTTTTCTATTTATGTCTTCAAATCCCCCTTTTTTTTCTCTCAAATATTTTTTTTCTCTTTTCAAACTCTGTATTCAATTCTTTACGAGTTCGGGAAAAATCTGAATTGAAAAAATAAAAAACTGAGCTATCTAGGAATGATGAATTAGTAATTAATGGTGATGTGAGTAAGGTCGGATGGTTTTGGCATCATAATTTACTAAATATAATATGCCGAGATGGCGTAGAGTGATTCTTGAGTGGATTGGGTCCACCCCATGGCGGTGAATATCACTGTCACCATCCATAAAAATTCGTTACGTGTCATGCTGAAAAATCAAACTGACACGTGACGATTTATCAATAGTTTGAATTATTTTTTTAACTTTTTCACTCGACACGTGATGAATTTTTATTAATAGTGTTCACATGGTGAACACAGTCCGACCAAAAAATTTCTTTGGATGGCTTGATACCAAACAAAGTGGCCTGTCGTCCCTACGCGGGAGTGCAAGTTTGGCGGATGATGGCGGTCGATGGTTTTAGGGTAATTACGTCGGGGTTTGACTTGACCGAATCTGCGAGCCAATCACGCCAACACTTGATACCATAAAATCCTTCTTTTACTTTAATAAGTTTTTTTTTTGTTTTTTTATGAAAGAATATGGTATAGACAACAAATGTATAAAAGAGTCCAACCAATGGTAAGAACACAGAACCATGTAACAAAACAACAGACATCTCACACGAGGGAAGAATTCATGCAATTAGATTTATTGAGTGGATAAGGAATTGCTGTGTTCTGTCTTTTTCGCTATCAAATGGAGAATCTGTTGTTTTTTTCTAGTAATAGGGATCTTAGACAAGGTGATTCTTTATCCCCTTATCTATTTATTTTGGTAATAGAATTTTAGTAGCATAACATGGGGAAAGATGCACTGTTTTCATATCACCCAAAATATGAAAAGCTCAAGCTTACAAATATGTGCTATGCAAATGATCTGATAATATTTGCCAAGCATGCCTCCAGAATAATATCAACAAATCTCATATTTTTATTGCTGGAATTGATGAGAGATACAGGTAAGAATCAGTTAATATAATGGGTTTTGTTGAAGGCAAACTACCCATCACGTACCCTGGTATCCCACTGACTTTTATGAGACTAGGTGTAAAAGATTTTAATATTGTTATAGATAAAATCCTAGCCAAAATAAACTCATGGACATTTAGTTTCGGTAAAATCGGTCCTACAAACCATGGCAAATTAGTGGGCTAGACTTTTCATTTTCCTAAAAGCAATTATAAAAGTTATTGAGAGAAAATGTGGAGGCTACTTATGGATAGGGAAATGAGAATTACAAAAAGCACCAGTATCTTGGGATAAGATTTGTGAACTAAAAAAGAAGGGAAGGCTGGGTTTAAGAAAGGTTATTGAAAATAATGCAGCCATGATCCTTGCACAGATTTGGGACATCATTTTGTTCAAAGAATCCCTATGGGTTCAATGGATACATACTTACTTCTTGAGATGGAGAATTATTTTTAGTATGCAGGTTCATGGAAACATGCCATGGGTGACATGGAAGTTAGTAATCACTGTTCAAAAATATTACCAATGTAATGTGAGAGAGGAACGTGGTCAGGTAAGATAGATAGTACTCCTTCCGTCCTCTAATACATGTCGTTTAAGGTTATTTTGAGTAGATTAAGATGAAGTTAATTAATGCTAGCGGTTGAACAAATTTAATGAGTGAGTGGTTGATGTTTTTTTAAAGAAATTCGTGCATAAAGTAAAATTGATAGATTATTACTGGTGATGAATGATTTGTTATTGATTATGATAAAAAAGTGATTAATGTTTGACATTTTAAGATAGTTGTTGATATTAAATACGCATTGAAAATTGTTAAGCAGATAAAAGTGGACAAAAAAATTCGGTTAAGTGACATGTAAAAGAAGACAGAGGGAGTATCAGATAAGCCTTTCCACAACAAAAAATATATAACTGTTTTTTTATGTCTCATGCCATGGATATAAACTGGAACCATCTGACCTGGAACAAAATATCCCCTCCTAAACATAGTTTTATAGCATAGATGATATATCATCGTAGATTAAATACAAAAGATAGGCTGTAAAAATTCGAACTGCAAGTAGGAGATACCTGTGTACTGTGCAAAAAAATCCTGAGACATTAAAGCATCTGTTTTTTGTATTATAATGTGTCTTAGACTATCTTATGGTTCGTAAATGATAAAATGAGGGTCAAGAGAATTTATGGCCCTCTACAAGATGTTCTGACCTATATATTAAGTATCTTTGCAGGCTCCTCAATGTTTCAAATAGCAAACAAGGCTATGTTAGTAATGGCCATGTATAAAATTTGGCAGGAAAGAAATATGAGGATCATCAAGAATGAGGAGAAAGATATAAAGAAGCTGGAGAAGAAAGCATATTATGGGATGGGGCTGCTGCTAAGCAAAATTCAGAGAATGAGAGACACGAGGTAGAATAGAAATTAGTCAAAAAAACATGGGGTCTGAGCCAGACTTCCTGAGGAGATGATACCTTGAAGTCTGCGTACTTGCTGGAAATGGTTGCTACCAGAGAATATTTGAATTGGGTTAGAACCAGGAGGCAGTTTTGTGAAGAGGTGATACTAGCAAAGAAGACGAATCCTAAAAATAGCCGCTATGCCTTTGTTCTGTTTTATCTTGCCCAATAAAACTTATTTTCTTTGTTTCTAATGGTTTAATCAATATAGTAGTTCAAATGTTGTTTTGTTGGCTGTCACAGTCTATTATGCCTAAGGCAGTTTTGTTTGGAACAAAAGTGTCAAATTGTAAAAAGACCAATAGTAGATTTGTACAGCCTTTTTTGGAATGAAATCAAAATTTTTCTAAAAAACAAATCAATCAGAATAATCATACTTCATTCTAAATAAGTCATACCCAACAAAAATAAAAGGTACGATCATCTATTAAATTTGGAATGTATTTTGAATGCAAACATTATATCTATAATTTATTATATGTATTGTGTGCGTATAAATAAAATTTCTAAATCCTCCATTGAAAAACAATGGCGTTAATATGTGAACTTCTAAATTTTATTGGGAGTACATTTTATGAGAGTAATGCAAAAGTTGAGTCACAAAATTATTGTACATTAGACTTACAATATGAGGAGAGTAGACACCTCAATTATATAAAAAAAAATATGTATTTCCATTATATTCGTATATGAAATGGCTAAAAATGTGTGTGAGACGGCAGTTCGGGCTCTCATGTTTCGGGGGGTCTTAGGCGAATCAAATATAATAAATCATTGAACAATAAATATAGATTTTAGAAATAAAAAAATAGATATATTCCGCCATTGTATATAAGCTGGACATAGAAAGTGATTAAAACGACATTGTTTTGGATGATTTTTTTAGGTGTTTAGGATTTTAGGATTTTAAAGTTATTAATTTTGTAAGTGCAAGTTTGGTACATCTTATTATTTATATATGTATTATTAATACCCTTAGGTTGTGTTTGGTTTAGGGAAAATTTGGCGGAAAAGAAAATTTGATGAAAAATTAGTATAATCCGTTGTTTGGTTTAGATGAAAAATTACAGGAAAATAAAATTAGGTGAAAATTGGATGAAAAATAATATTCTTATCTCTAATAAATCAATCCAATCAAATTCAATTTATCTCAAACAAATAACTATTTTTTGAACAAATTCAATATATTTCATCAAATTCAATGTATGAAGTGATGAAAGATAGATATTTTTCTATCATGAAAAATAAAATGGATTCATAACATTTTTCGTTGATATTTTCTTTACGAAACTAAACAATGGAAAATTAGATAAAGATTTAATTTCCTTTCAATTTTCCCTCAAACTTTCCTTTCTACCAATTTTTTTTAAAAAAAAACACAGCCTTAGGGTTTTAAAATTTTTATGAGTTTAGAATGGTAGTTTTTAGTGATTTTAGGATTTTAAAATTTAAAATTTTTTGAAAATTTCAATTTCAGAGTTTTGGGGCCTTTTGAGTATTGATAAAATGAATATTTGAAAATGTAAAATATTAGAAATTCTAAAACTATTCATAAAAATCATCTAAAACTGTCACGTGATACCTAAATTATATATCTTGTTAGAGTATATTCGCCAAACCAATGAGAATTTATATACAAATCTTAGAGATTAATGTTATCTGACAAATGTTTATATACACGTAAATTTATTATTTTTTGGTCAAGAGTATAAGTTTATCCTTTCTTATTTTGATATAAAAAATCAACATAGAATTATTATTCTTGTATACACCCTCTGTCGTCTAATAGTAATCATTAAATTGAATTGATTAAGTAGATATTAATACTAATTATTGATTAAATTCAATATGTATGTATTCAATGTATTTTTTTTAAATTTCATGTAAAATGTAAAATGTGGTGTATTATTATTGATGCATGAGAATTTCTTTATGGATTATGATAATAAATTAATTAGTTTCTTATTTTTTTAAGATAGATGACAATATTAAATATATACTGAAATTATTAGGTGGTAAGTAAACTAAACAAATAAATATTAGTTCAGTGAGTAAAAGAGAAAAAAAATTTTGAAAAAAAAAATTGTGATATATTACAGATATTTGACAAATAATGGCATGTCATACGCTCAGGTTTCAATCATGTAAACCAACAGCTTATGTTGTTTAATGATGGTTATTTCGTGGTAAAGCAAACTAGTGGCGGATACATGATTTTTTTTTCGGAAGAGAAAATTACATAATCAAAATTTTTGATTGAATTTAAAGGTGGTAAAATAAAAAATTTAGTTGAAATTAAGTATGTAAATTTTTTTTATATATATAGAATTTTTTTTTAATTATAATTTTTACATAAAAATAAATATTTTAGGTGGGATTCGGAAAACGACAAACTCCATTACCCCAATGGCTCGGCCCCTGGGTAAAGCTCCGGATTAACAATTGATACTTCAAAAGTGGGTTATTCCTAAAAAGGGGCATGTCAAATGCGTTATGCTTATGTTTGTTAGGTTGCTTTTCAGTGGTTATCCATCCACACAGTACATATTTTCTTCTATTCAATTGCGATGGAAATACCAACTTTTTTTCTTTTGTTAGCAATTTGTGGCTCCAATCAAGGAGAGGGCTACGCTGGAGTGGTTGGCAGTTGTTAGCACCTCACCAAAAACTTCATACAAACACGCATTTTTATTCTTTTGTAAGCTCTCCCTCTTTATGAGAGTGGTACCCGTAGAAGATATAGTCGAAAGTTGACCTCTTGAAAAGAGAACAAGTACCGGGCTATTTTTTTTGTTTTTTATACATAACTAATTTAGAAGCATTAGGTAGTGTTCCTGACTTGATTTTAGGAGAGAAAGGAAAAGAGAGGGAGGGGAAGGAAAGAAAAAAAGGTGTTCTTGAGTTTTTTTAAGGAGGGGTTTGGAGGGGGAAGGGAGGGATATGAACCCATTTCCTTTCCTCTCAAATTGGAGGGGGAGAGAGATGAAGGGAGGGGATGGGTAAATAAAATATAAAATGACGATTTTATCCTTTTGTGTTTCTTAATTTATCTCAATATAAGGGCAATTTAGTAATTATGTTATATTTTTCTTCCATCCCCTCCAAATTCTTCTTAGACTCAGGAACACCCATTTCACTTCTTCCCTTTCCTCTCCTCTCCTTCCCTTTCCTTTCCCCCCAAACTCAGGAACAAGCCTTAGTGTAGCTAGGGTTTTAGAAGTGTAGTAGTTAAAACTTGCTAGTCATTATAAATCATCGAAAATGGTGTTGGTTTGGTGTGAAATGTTTTTCAACAATCATATAAATATGAATATATTAGAGACGTGCATGAACTGATACATAATAAATCTGATTTCTCTGTCAAAATAGCCATAAAACAAAACACTCACAACTTAATGGATTGTTTCAATTCCACAACAATAAACCTCATTTCATACTGGCTGATTAAATCAGCCGGTGCATACCCCTCAAATTTAGAAATACTTTTACGATCAAATATGAATCAGCACAGCATTTAATTACCACAAAAAAATAAGATGTGAACAAGCTATCCACCAAGAAAGCCCATTCATACTTTAGTTTCACACACATAAATTTCGTATTTGTTACTAGTAAGGAATGCAATTTTTACTGATTATGATAATGAGATAATTAATGTTTGATATTTTAAGATAATTGTTCATATTAAATACACATTAACATTGTTAAATGACAAGTAAAATAGGATAAAAAATTCAATTAAATTACATATAAAACAGGACAGAAGAATAGTCCAATGCTTACAAACGATTCACTCGCATGACACCAATATCGATTTACTTAATTTTCCAAAAATAATTAATATACACCATTCAATTCCAAAGATTTCATCATTTACGAATACATAGACATTCCTAACTTCTCTAATCTACATTTCATGGAAAAAAAATACGATGCACTGAACATCGAACAATAACAAAAATGAATCAGATCAATAAACATTACAATTTGAAATATATTATTAAATATATAATTACCAGATACAGACATACATTATGTTCACCACTCTACAATTTTGTAAAACATCAATTAAAAATAGATAATTTAGGGAATGTGTATTTAAAAAAAATTAAATGACTTTTTATTGATACCAGCAAACATAGTAACAGAATAGAAAATAGTTTTATATTGAAAATTTTTATTTATTTATTTTCATTTTGGTCTCATCAATATATTTCGTTGACAAATACTTAAAGGCCCTGTAAAGTAGACGTAAATAAATCGTAAAGTTTTCGTTTTTAGTTAGCTATAAAAAATGAAGCGATTTTTAAATAGATATTCTTGATTAGCAACAAATCACCCGGTCAGCTCTCCATTGAGTATTGACTCTGTTTTACCACCGCAATAATCACTCTTTCTCATTCCAAATCTCTTGCCATATTAAACCATCAATCTCACATTTTCCATTCATTCTTCTTCTTCTTCTTCACGCCCGAAAGAGAGCGGAGGAATCACCTTCACTCTCCCCCACCAGCGGAAGAAGCTTCAACAATGGCGGAAACCTCTGCTGCTTTCCTCAACCTCGCTCTGTTCTACTCTGTTCTGCTCCTCACGCTTCAACTCACCTACTCTCACGTCGCCTACGATAAGAAAGCCATCGTAATCAACGGACAGAGGAGGATTCTCATCTCCGGCTCCATTCACTACCCCAGAAGCACCCCAGAAGTAAAATCCCAATCCCAACTTTATTTCTCGTCTTTTCATTTCTTATTTGAATTTTGACGCATTGGTGGTTTTGATGATGTTCAGATGTGGGAGGATCTCATCCGCATGGCCAAAAATGGTGGATTGGATGTCATCGACACTTACGTTTTCTGGAACGGCCATGAACCTACTCCTGGAAGTGTAACCGCACTTAACTCTATAAAGCTTACATTTTTTTTATGGCCAAAGTTTGGTTTACTGCTCTGTTCCTGATTGAATCCCACTCATTGTATGTCAGTATAATTTTGAGGGGAGATATGATTTGGTGAGGTTTATAAAGACTGTGCAAAAGGCTGGACTCTACGTGCATCTTCGCATCGGACCTTACGTTTGCGCTGAATGGAATTTTGGGTATTTTTTCTTTCTTTCTTTCTGCAGTCTCTATCGAAAGTCAAGTCGTCGATTTTTAGTGTCGTTTATTATCCAATTTGCGTGCGCAGCGGATTCCCAGTATGGCTCAAGTTTGTGCCGGGAATCAGCTTCAGAACAGATAATGAGCCTTTCAAGGTGCTCACACTTACCAGTGTTACGTAGTCTTACTACTCACAATGTTCTGGGCCTGACATTGGAATGAATATGTAGAGAGCTATGCAAGGTTTTACTGAGAAAGTTGTGGGTATGATGAAGAGTGAAAGATTGTTTGAGCCTCAAGGTGGTCCCATCATCCTTGCCCAGGTACCTCAATTAATCTTCGAACATCATTATCTTCCTTTTTTTTTTTTTTTTCTGTTCAGAGGGTCTGATGTTGCAATGAATCGGGGGTGCAGATAGAGAACGAATATGGACAGCTGAGTAAGGAGTTTGGAGATGCAGGACTGAATTACATGAACTGGGCGGCAAACATGGCAGTTGGCCTGAAGACAGATGTTCCATGGGTCATGTGCAAACAGGACAATGCCCCAGATCCTATGGTAAATTAGTGTTCTTAGTCTGAGTATAACTGGAGTTACTGAACTTGGGGTTATTGAAATCGCCTTCTTCATCAACAGATCAACACATGCAACGGTTTCTATTGCGATTACTTCCGCCCAAATCAGCCTTACAAGCCCAAAATGTGGACTGAGGCTTGGACTGGGTGGTACGCCAGGAGCTGCATTGCTGCAAAATGTTTCAATTAATAACACTATTGGTTCTGGTAAAACATCTTGTTCTTGTACATACGCAGGTTTACTGAATTTGGTGGAACCATAACGCAACGTCCAGTCGAGGATATGGCGTTCGCCGTAGCTCGCTTCATCCAAAGCGGAGGTTCTTTTGTCAATTACTACATGGTGGGTTACTGGGTTGGGTACACAATTACTAGATTCCTAATTCAGTCAAGTATTGAGTCGTGAGAATGCAAATAATACTGTTTTTATTGGGCAGTATCACGGAGGGACTAACTTTGGCCGAACTGCCGGAGGGCCTTTCCTGACAACCAGCTACGACTATAATGCTCCCATTGACGAGTATGGTGAGAAAAAATAGCAACACTACTTGACTCTTATTCCTTCATTTATCAAAATATATATTTTATTTTATTTTTAGTGCTAAACTATATAATTCTTGGTTGATAAAATCGTAGGCCTGCTGAGGCAGCCAAATCATGGCCACTTGAAGGAGCTTCATAGAGCTATTAAAATGTGCGAGGAAGCTCTGGTGTCGGCTGATCCAGTTGTAACATCCGTAGGACTCTATGAACAAGTAACCTACTACATATATACTCCCTAAGGTTATATATACTTAGGTTGTCTGTGGAGAGCTTTCCATTTTAATTTCAGTATCCTCAATCTTTCAGGCACACGTGTTCCAAACAAAATCAGGAAAATGTGCAGCATTTCTCTCAAACTTCGACAGGAAATCTGATAAGGTTGTTCTGTTCAACAACATGCGATACAGACTTCCTAGCTGGTCCATCAGCGTACTTCCAGACTGCAGGAATGTAGTGTACAATACTGCAAAGATTGGAGTTCAGACGACACAAATGGCAATGGTGCCAAGTGGCACTGAGATTCTGTCGTGGCATAGCTATCTTGAAGATCCTTCATATTTGGACGGGAAGTTAACCAGGACCACTAGTGGCCTGCTGGAGCAGATCAATGTTACTCGAGATGATAGTGACTATCTATGGTACATGACCCGGTAAGAAACGGAACTAACCAGGCAGTGAGCTGCTAAAGCATTCTGAACCAACATTTAACAACTCCTTCTTAACAATATTTAACAGATTTATTAATATTGTTGTTGCAGCGTGGATGTGCATCCGTCGGAGTCTTTCCTTCGTAATGGAGAGCTTCCTACACTCCTAGTACAATCACGAGGCCACGCTGTGCATGTTTTTGTCAACGGAAAGCTTTCAGGTTTTGACACGACTTCACCATATGAGATTCTACTTCATTCTAACTGCAGTTTCTAAGGCGGGTCAGTTGCGTGACTTGCAGGTTCGGCTTTTGGCACGAGGGCTTACAGGAAGATCATATACAGAGACCAAATCAAGCTGCGTGCTGGTACAAACCAAGTAGCATTGTTGAGTGTCGCTGTCGGATTACAGGTACTAAAGTTCAATCAGTTTTATTTTTCAGATGTTTGTTCTTTGGTTAATACAGTCAGTGATTGGTCTTGACTCGGTTTATCTGTTGAAGAATATTGGCGGACATTTTGAGACATGGGAAACTGGCATTCTTGGCCCCGTTGTTTTATACGGACTTGAAGATGGGAGAAGGGACCTGTCCTGGCAGAAATGGACATACCAGGTGATGCACCGGCTCTACGTATCATATACTGTTGGTATTTCAACTCTGCTATCATCTCTTTGAGCTCTTTTAACAGGTTGGCCTAAGAGGCGAGGCTATGAATGTCGTGTCAGAAAATGCTCTACCACCCTCTGAGTGGATGCGGAGTTCACTACTTGCTGGCAGACAGCAGCCTTTGACATGGCACAAGGTTGAAAGATAGTGACTTGTCTGAAAATACATTTCTAGAGTTGAAATTCTGTTTAATATTTGTGATTCTACAGGCCGTTTTTGATGCTCCTGAAGGAGATGATCCAGTGGCTCTGGACATGAGTGGTATGGGGAAAGGCCAGATATGGATAAACGAGAAGAGCATAGGAAGATATTGGACTGCGGAGGCTGCTGGTAATTGCAACGAATGTAGCTACAATCAGACATTCCGGCCTCCAAGATGTCAGGTTGGATGTGGAAAACCAACCCAGAGATGGTAAAAACATGTCCCATTAATTATGTGCATAGTCGCGTATTGACTGAACTGTCTGAGTACCCTACGGAATGATGAATTTTCAGGTATCATGTCCCCCGATCGTGGCTAAAGCCCAAGATGAACCGGGTGGTACTTTTTGAAGAGCTTGGAGGAGATCCAACAAGAATCAGACTTGCCAAAAGATCAGTATCAACTGTCTGTAGTTCTGTGTTTGAGAACCATCCTGTGGTTAAGAACTGGGAGATCGAAAGCTACGGCAAACCTCAAGCGCACATTAGTCCTAAGGTTCGCTTGAGGTGTCCTGTAGGCCACTACATAGCAGCAATCAAGTTCGTCAGCTATGGGACTCCAATGGGAAATTGCGGCAGCTTCAAGCTAGGAAACTGCCATTCCCCTAATTCAGGCAGCATCTTCGAAAAGGTTCAACTTTATCAAAAACTTAGATTATCTTTTGCACCACTGTTTCCTTATTCATACTTGTTTCTTGTGACAGAAATGTGTAGGACACCGAATATGTTCTGTAGCAATATCAGAAGGCAACTTTGGGCAGGACCCTTGTCCGAGAGTGCTGAAGAGACTGGCTGTAGAAGTTGCTTGCTCTCCAGTTGCTGACGCCAGAAGGAAGGCCATTGACGCTAACTTCTACTAGGTTACAACATTGAACGCCTGCAATACCGCAACTAGATATTTTCAAACAAGATAAGGTTTTATGGTACTATGCGAAAGTACACAGGTACATTTCATGGCAGTTTAGAATTTGCATTAGCTTAGTGGGGAATTCCTTAGTTTCTCAGACAACAACAAAAGGAGCTGGCTGAGAATTTCCAATACTAGAGGTTCTGCATCGAGTGACAATTTATTTTCAGCTGAATGTATTTGTGGTGTGACTTGTATTTGTTTGCGTCGTCTCCGGGTGTGATTGGGGCTTGGATCCCTGGATGAGCACCCTGGCAATCGATTGATAATGAACCTGAGCATTCTGGGTTCCTCATGTCTGACTTTGTTTCCCAACTCAGAAATAATTTTTTTTTGTTTTACATTACATTTATTACGTCATCGAAACCCATTCTGCAGCAGTGACTGACATAAGACTTATGCTCTCCAAAACCTCCCACTTGCTTTAGATGCATACGCATTATTAACAACTACTTGCTAAATGCAGGTTGAAATACTGAAATTGCAGGCGTGAGAATCAGCAGTGTATAGAATTCATTTCAACCCTCATTAGCTTACAAATCAATGATTCCTTGAAAAAGGACTATCTCAGCAGTCAATATTATTGTTTGTGTGGATTACGTGACAAACATGAAGACCACATAACTGGATTCTTCAGTTGGATAAAATGCAAGAAGGGAAGGCCACCATTTGACATTGCAGGAAGAAAAATGCAGATTGCAGCAATGCTGGACATTATTTCAGCTCTTCTTTTATTGATCAGAGAAGATCACGCTAGGGTTTCTGCAGATTGATGAGAGAAGATCACGCTAAATAGAACTCTTCTTTTATTAATCTTGCAAAAGTGACCAAAATCAATACAAGAGAGCTATATATATATAGCTGCCGAAAAACAGAGAAAACAGTTTGCAGAAGAAGAAAACGACGCCGTTTGCAGGGCAAACGGAATTAAAGCGCGAAGCTTCATTGATCTCGAATGACGCCGTTTACTTCATTTGATCCTTTAGCAGAAGCCGACGTAGTCTTGTCCTTAGGTTGATACTCATCCTCTCCTTTCTTTACACCATTTTTCAGTTGAGTTGCTGTTTGGGTTAGGGAAAATAAGGAGGAAAGGAAAACGGGATGGAAAGTGATTTAGTTATGAACTCCATCCCATTTTACTTCCTTTGGTTAAGGATGAAAAATCATGGGAAAAATGTCAAAACAATCTTTATTCTCTAAACAAAGAATTCTTTTTTATTTTTCCTCAAATTTTTCTTTCTCTCAAATTTTCTCAAAACCAAACACTGCCTGAATAGTTTGGAGATTGTATGTGTTTAGATGTCATAAGCCAAAGATGGATGCTTGGATGTGGTGTAGACAAATGTTTTCGTGACGGACTAAATTGCACATTTTCATTGAGAATTATAGAAGTGGCTGTTTTCTTCCGGATGTTTCATGTATAGCTGCTATCCACATTCTTTACATCTCCTTCTGTATGGAATTTGCTCTAGTAGTACAGCTTTGAAGGCAGATATGATCTTGTGAGATTTATCAGGACTATACAGCAAGCAGTCCATTATGTTTGCGCAGAACGGAATTTTGGGTACTTTTTTTTATTATTATTCCTCTTTTCAATATGGTTAGCATAAAATCAGTTTTTATGTGCGCGTTCCCTCGCAGTGGGTTCTCCGTTTGTCCAGGGCATCAGCTTCAATGAGACCCATTTTGAGAACTATATTAGGATGATATGTTTTGTCCTTCTTATGATAACTTCTAATATATCAGTTGGTAACATTTTTGGTTCCAAATTGCAGAAAGCAATGCAAGGATTCACTGAGGCAATTGTTGATAAGATCAAGAGTGAAAGCATGTTTGAATCTCAAGGTGGCCCCATCGTCCTCACCCAGGCCTGCATTTTCCGCATTTTCTACCGAAGAATAGATCATTTGATGCAAGCAGGTAGAGAATGAATATGAGTCGGTAGCTGCAGGACAGAGTTGCATAACTTGGGCTGCAAACATGGCTGTTGGCCTCAACACTTTTGTCCCTAGGATCATGTGATGCCCCCGAAAATTATTAGAAGAAAACTAATGTACATATATGCGCAAATCATCCATAAGCAGAATATGGTTGTTTCTAGTCCTGTTTGACGACTACTTTGGGTGGCAGATTGATACACCTAGCGGATTCTACTGCATTAAGTCTGTGTTTGGTTTAGAAAAAATTTGAGGGAAAAAAAAATTGAGAGAAATCTCTCGTCGGGAAGAGAAAATTAGGTGGAAAATGAGATGAAATTTTTTAACAAAATCAAGAGTGTTTGAGCAATTTCTCATAAATTTTCTATCTCTAACCAAACAATGAAAAATTAAATGAATTCCATGAGAAATTCACTTTCCTGTTTATTTTCATTAAACCAAACACATTAGAAACATTGCAGGATTACCACCTGAAGGAGCTATTTGAACGGGCTTTAGTGTCAGCCAATCCGGTTAAGACTTGCTTGAACACATCAAGAGGTCACACACCACTACAAAAAAGACTGTCTGCACATATTTTGTTTGTCCCAAGCTTCGCATTTTCATCATCTTTCAGGCTCATCATGTATTTGCTCCAAAATCAGGAGAATGAGCTGCACTTCTTTCAAACTCCGACACGAACTCCACTGCCCGAGCTAAATTCAACCAAGGACTCCTCCTCCTTGGTCTATCAGCATACTCCTAGACATCAGAAATGTGATCTACAACACAGCTAAAGTTGGAGTTATGTTGAAATGGTGCCAGTCAGAGTTGACGTAGGAATTCTGTCATGGGAAAGCTGTGCTGGAGATGCTGCAGAGTTCGATGATAATTTAACCATGATGAGTATTGGTCTTTTGGAGCAGTCAAATGTTACCCAAGACAAATGTGATTATTTGTGGCGCAAATTACACAATAAAGTATGTGTAATATCTCTAAATTATTGGGCTGGCCCGGTAAAAAAAATAATTAAATTAAATTAATTAAAGGAAAGTAGAAACCCTAAATCCAAACTTCTTCATCACTGCAATCTTAAAGCAACGATATGGACAGATTCTTGGCCACCTCTAAGGACATTTTCACAGCTGAGTGCCTCTTCAATTAGGGATTCTCCTACACCTACGACGACGTCTTCTTCCTTCCGCACTACATCGATTTCCCGGCAAGCCTCCTTCCTCCGCTCCGCCAAGTCCCATCGCATACCCTTTGTGTCCCAGCCTGTTTACAAGACTCCCGATGAATGTAATTGGCTCTCTCAATGAATTCGGCTCCGCGCTGAGTGCTTTGGTCACCGAGTCCTAAAGGCCGAGTTTGAAATTGTTAGGGTGAGTTTCGAAATCTGATTGGTTGAATATGTGCAAGATGGAGTTAATTGTTAATTACAAGATGGATTCGCTGTTGACTGAACACGCCGGTTATGATTTTGAGAGGATCATTTCGTTTTCTGGCTTCTTAGGTACATGGCCATAAAATGTTGTCTGGCATAAGTTGAATTCAGTCTTTTCTGGCTGATTTACATCACTAGCACACGCCGGTGATATGGGCGCGGATATCTTCGGACCTCGGTTTATCTGCAGAGAACTTACGATAATAGCGAACTATAGATTTTGGGTCACGGCCTTGATCTCATTCGGCGTGAACAGGACCGCCGGCTTCTCGTCTTTGGAAGCTCTTTTCAGTTTAGGTATATCCAAAGCCGGAAAAAGCGGCCTCGACGCTGCACCTGCTGCCACCGCAGTGAACGACTTTGTTCCGCATCCAATTCCTTTGTCAGTCTCTGCTGACGGGCTCCCCCTAATGACCGGTACATCCCCCGCTGGTGCATTTTCTTCCATGCTGTTTAGAACCGCAATATTCTGCTGTAGCATCCCACTAAACTAAAACAGATAAAATAGAGAGAAGCTGGAGCATTTCCATTTCTCCCACAACAATTACTTTCATATTTCAACGTGATACTTTTCTCTACAATAAGCTAAGATTAAGATTTATATGACGGGTGCATGCAGTGTTGAGCATATTAAGTGGTATTATCCCACATCGCCCAGTGGAGGCTCAAGATTGATCCTAATATATAGTTGGGCTCCCCCACTAATTGTCAATTGGTTTTGAGTGTGGATCCAACAATTCTACATGGTATCAGAGCGGGTTTTGGCCGCACTCTTTGAACATGTCCGTGACGGTTAACTAGGTCCGCACGAGGTCCCACTTGTCGAGGTTAACAAAGGTCCTCGCAAGTGAGGGGGAGTGTTGAGCATATTAAGTGGTATTATCCCACATCGCCCAGTGAAGGCTCAAGATTGATCCTAATATATAGTTGGGCTCCCCCACTAATTGCCAATTGATTTTGAGTATGGATCCAACAATTCTACATGCAGGTATATATATGGCATATTGTGGATCAAATCAAATAATGTGTGTGGTGAAATGATAAGTTGTCACCGGAAAGCATAGAGAGCTACACAATTCTTCTTATATAGTAGTATAGCTTTAATGGGGAAGAGTGAGATAGATGGAGAATGACACGTCCATGCAAAGTTTGCAAGGTTGGTATGACAATATCCTTCAACTCGTCATGTCGAGTGTTCGATTTTTTCTTGTAATCTTGTCCAAATGTGGAGTTATCTCATTCAAATTATTTGGATGTTGCTAAATTTCATTAACAAAAAAGGCAGGGTATATCATTTATCATAATGCAGCATCTACTACTGCTACTACCAAAATAAATAAATAAATAAAAAGTTAACTAGAATACAACCCCAAATGCTATTATACAAATAACTTATATATCTCTTAAAATGCGCACAAAATTCTAACTAACAGACACATGATGTGTTGGTGTGTGGTCTGATGATTTGCATTTTGCAGCACGAAAACTACTTACTTAATGTTCAGGAGTCAGCGGGTGCATACGTGTCAGGGCGCCAATCTGATTTCTGGGCGCTGAGAATGCCCTCTTGGTTCTTGGAGAATGTGAGATGAACCTCCCAGTGGAGGGACTTCAACATATTCTCCACTTCTCCAACTGTGCCTGAATCATCCCTCACAATCAACTTTCCTCCCGGCCTTGTTATTCTGTCGATCTCAGCCATCACTGGCGCAAGCTTGCACCTTCGATCAGCACACAAGATATATATGATTTTTCATTTTCTGATAGTTAAGACTCAAAACGGGTTAATTACATGAATAATTAATGACCTCTTTTGGAGTTTGGAGAAGAGATGATCAGCATGCAAGAGATCGTAGCTTCGAGGATAGGTGCTGAAAGATTCACACCAGTCGTGATATATTCCGATGAGTCCTCGTTCATAGATGATCGGAAGTGTATCAGGTGAGTTTATGTTGACTACATTCATAACCCAGACCTTCATGTCCCTCAGTGCTGCTGCAAATCTAATTAAATATGATCGATGATGAAGGATATATAAATCAAATCAACTAGCAGTATATAGATATATATTATTTTTGTACGTAGTAGGAATAGCATCGCTGGGGATGGATGATATTTATTAATTAATTGTCACGTACGTACGTACCCTCCGTAAACAGCTCTCATGTCCATGACATTCCGCACATGAGACCAAGTGATGCCCAGGCCATTGAGGTACAATTGCTTCACCACCTTTTTCCAGTGCTCATAGTCTGTGGCAAAGTCATCCGGTGCTTGTTTGCCGTAGACTCCTGCTTGGGACTTGTTGAGCCAGAAGGGAGGGGTTTGGAGGCGACGAGGCCATTCGTCAGGCCATTTGCTCCCCCTCTCATTCTCATCAACCGGCACAGGGTGCATGCAAGCCTGCAGTGGCACGTACCTGGAAACAATATAATTAAGAAAATGAAAAAGCATCGTCTCGCATCGTCATATGATCATATATATCTTTCACTTATGAGCTAGCTAGAAACAATAAAGACCTTGTTGGGTGGGTTAATTAGGAGTTACCAGGCAGCATTTGGATCATCGTCGGGCTTGCACATGGGTGGCTCATTTTGTTTTCTTTGGTCATAGCACTCGTTTGAGTCTGGTTTACGGTATATGGCAGCTCCAACTGAGTTCAGCTTATCCTTTTTTATCACAACAAGCTTCCAGCACATAGCTTGAGTCAGTTTAGACATTTCTGTGCAAGAATTATATATAGATTATATTATTTCAAATAAAATCTGACATAATAATACAAGTATGTATATATATATATATATGAAGAAATGTACCTTCCCATATCTCCACATCCTCTTCAAGTTTCTGATACACGGGAGTGGCAGACCACACGAAATACCCTCCTGGTCTCAAAACTCGGTTCAGCTCCAAAAGAAGCACGCCGCCTACGAATCATATTTCTCTTTTATTTGTGCACTAATTTTGCTAGCTAGCTGACATGCATGGATGGATAATACGGTTCGTTACCTTCGACATGCCAGGGGACTCTGCACCGAGCGCAATGGACTACATCGAATACCCTACTGGGGAAGGGGAGGCGTTGGGAGCCCATGACGGCTGAGATTGCTGGTATTCCCCTTTCAAGAGCAAACTGAACTTGCGCCTCATGCTCATCTTTAGGCGCAAATGACATTGTCAGAACATCTTTTTCGAACAGGTACCCACCAAGGCTAGCAACTCCACACCCCACATCAAGTACCGCTCTCGTGCGCTTCCCCCATCCAATGCCTGGCTCAGCCTACTCCCACCCATGCGTATATACATGCGCTAGCTTAAGCTTTATGATGAGTTGTACTAGTAGTACTACTACTACTTAATTAAAAATCCAACAATATATTGGTACCTGTTCCAAGAAATCAATGTAATGTAGAGCTCCGTGAATGAACTGAGTCCCACCGCCCGGAAATGTGAGGAACTCTCCAGTGACTTTAACCCAATTTTGGTGCCCTTTAACCTCAGCCAGCATTGTATGTGGCACATTATGGTACCAAATCTGCACATTCACCGCACAAAATAAAACCTGACATTCACACACGCACCTCCAAAACTCTCATCACTGTGGAAATTCTTCTAACCTTGTCTCTACTCGTGGGCCAATCGACGGACCTCTTATAGCCTTGTGGCGTGGGTACCAGACATGTCGGACCCTCCTCCGGACAATGCCTCTCCCTATGCTCGTAATGCTTTGTGCTGCGTAGCTTCTTTATAGCTTTCTCATTGTCCAAACATGGGATGTAGTCCGCACCGGCACTCACGTTGCAGAGCTGCCAAGTGTAGCCATATATGCTGCCATCTTTGGCAGCGGGCATA
>NQLW01000490.1:173415-186097 GCA_002312845.1 Kalanchoe fedtschenkoi
TGACTTTAATGAAGTGTTTTTTCCAGTCGTAAAACGCTCCTCCATCAGAATATTGTTCGCTTTGGTACGCAGTTGGATATGGAGCTAATTCAAAAGGATGTGAAACAGCGTTTTTACATGAGGACTTGAAAGAAGAGATCTACATGACTCAGCCGAAAGGATTCAAAGTTGCTGGTAAAGAAAATTTACTTTGCAGACTTAAGAAATAGTTGTATGGTCTAAAGCAGTCACCAAGGCAGTGGTACAAGCAATCTGACAAGTTCATGATGGGGCAAAGGTACACAAGAAGCAAATATGATGATTGTGTGTATTTTCACATGCTGCAAGACGGATTCTATATATATCTTCTTTTATATGTCGTGATATGTTGATAGCTTCCAAGAGCCAGAGCGAGATTGAAACACTGAAACTCCATTTGAGTAAGGAATTCGAGATGAAGGACCTGGGAGAAACCAAGAAGATTCTTGGAATGGAGATAAGTAAAGATAGGAAATCGGAGAGGCTTTGTTTAACTCAGAAGGATTATCTAAGTAAGGTGCTATCGAGGTTTGGCATAAATGAACAAATCAAACCTATTAGTACACCACTTGCTCCTCATTTCAAACTCAGTGCAGTTTCATCTCCAGTTGATGATGCGGAGCAGGACTACATGGAGAAAGTATCATATGCTGGTGCAGTTGGTAGTTTAATGTATGCAATGGTGTATACGAAACTTGACATTTCACATATTATTGAAGTAGTAAGCAAGTATATGCACAATCCAGGCAGGATTCATTGGCGAGCTATGAAATGGATTCTACGGTATATTATGGGCACTGTAGATGTTGGTTTAGTACTTTAGCAGGAAAAGAAGGATGGTCAGAATGTAATTGGATATTGTGATTCTGACTATGCTGGAGATAGTGATACACGACAATCAACTAGTGGGTATGTGTTTACAATTACAAAAACGACAGTGAATTAGAGGTCTACCTTGCAGCCGACAGTTTCTTTATCTACAATAGAGACAAAGTACATCTTAGTCACAGAGGCTGTTAAGGAAGCCATTTGGCTTCAAGGATTGCTTGATGAGTTGGATATCAACCACAGGTCGATCAAAGTGCATTGTGATAATCAGAGTGTTATCCATTTGGTAAAGAACAAAGTTTATCATACAAGAACGAATCATATTGACGTCAGATATCATTTTATCAGAGAGATTTTAGAAGGTGGTTTAAGTACTGTCCAAAAGATCCCGACCAAAGAGAATCCTGCTTATATGATGACAAAGATTATGCCAGCTGTCAAGTTTGACTATTGTCTATTGATAAGAGTTGTGCACTCTTTGTAAGCTAGTGCTTGAAGGCACCACCAAAAGATTGAATCGGGGAGAAAGTATGAAGATTTGGATGTTAGATTTCGCCAAGGTGGAGATTATTGAAATTGGCTTCTATCCCACATTGTTAGGGAGTGAGTACAATGCTCCTCTAAGCCCATATAAAAAGAGCTCTCTTCCTTCATTCCAAAATGCACCAATCTTCTAGTAAGCTAAAAGATTTTTTCTCCCTCTTTGTAATATTTCTTCAGTGAAATATAAGTCTTGTCTCGTGTCCCAATCGATCACCGAGCCTCGTCGATTCTTGAAGATCCATTGTTCCAAGGACCCGTTCGCCATGTACTCGTAGGCGAGCAGGCGGTGAGTCCCCTCGGTGCAGAAGCCTCGAAGCTTAACCAAATGGACATGTCGAATGCTGCCGATGATGCACACTTCGGATCGGAACTCTTTCTTCCCTTGTCCTATCCCTTCAAGCTTCTTCACCGCTACTTGAGAGCCGTCGGAGAGCTTGCCTTTGTAGACGGATCCGAATCCTCCCTGGCCGAGCTTTGTCGAGAAGTTATCCGTCGCAAGCTCCAAATCCTTGTAGCTGAACCGGGTAGGCATGCCCGATAAGCCGTCCAAGAACTTGTCTTCCTCGACGGCCTCCGGTGCTATAGACTCGTCATCCGCCTTCTGTTTCACCCGATTGAAAGAAAAGGCTCCGTAGATCAGTCCGGCTATGATGATCACCGTGGCTAGCGCTATCAGCACGACGTAGATGATCCGGCCTTGGCTCTTCGCCACGCCATGAGTAACTAAGCTGGCAGATACCTTGACGTATGACAAGGTCGAAGACTGATCGCCCGATTCCTGAAAGCTTCCGATTTGATCGAACATGAAGCATTCTTGAGAATTGTTCCGGAAGAACAAGGCGAGGCAGGAGCAGTTGCGCAGGCAGGCCTCTTTGCACCCGCGTAAATCAGTTCTCATCGACGGGGCGACGTATCGAAGTGCAAAGTAATCCAGGCCTGCCCCGGCCTCGACCAGCTCCGTGGCCCCCCGGCACGGATAACTAGCGACGCTGATCCCCGTCTTGCAGTTGTGCTGAGCCAGGCCTGGAGGGCATCGGCACTTGTTATCACCGGAGCAAACGTTGTAAGGCTCGCAAGGCTCCGGGGTGCCGCAGGGGCTGCTCGGGATCCTGGTCGAGGACTCGACGGCCGATGAGGCCAGATACGAGAAGGTGATCAGGCCGTCGCTGCCTAGCACCAAGGCCGAAGTGATGTTCGGACCAGCACTGACTTGGAAAACGAACTGCCACAGGAGCGTTCCGCCCCGGCCGAAGAATTTCCAAGAATTCGCGTCGAGGGCCGCAGAAGCAACCTCTCCGCCGACCTTGTTCACCGTCTTCCGACTCTCCGCTCCCAATGTCCAATACCGCTGCGGTGTGCGAAACCCCGAGTAGAGAGCCAAGTCTCCGGATTCGAGCTCGAGAAAGTAGCTCAAGTTGCTCGAGGTCGGATCACTCACGAGCCGCATACCTGCGCTGAACTCCTGACCCGACAAGAGCGTGTCGGTCGGGTGGCTGAAGCTCTGCCAGATGGGGCTCCCATCGGCCCGGACCAGGGCCAGATTGCCCGAGTCCTGGAGCTCGATGGCTGCGGCCGCTTCACCATCCGTCTCCGCCTTCCACGCCACGCTTCCTCGGTCCTCCAGGTAGGCGTTCCCGCCTACATCGAACATGAACCTGTCGGATATCTGAACCGGGGCGCCTCGGTTGGCGGTCCAGACGACGGTGGAGCTGGCCACGTGGATGACGACTAGCGAAAACAAAGTGGCGTCGTCCGAGGTGGGCTTGAATCCGAAGGAGAAAGTCGAGCGGTTGGAGACGAGGAACACGCCTCCTACGTCGATCCAGTTCATCCGGGAGCCTTGGAAGCCGGGGTAAAGCCTCCCGACGTGCTGCGAGTTTCCATTGCAAACCTCAAAAACGAAGCAAAACACGACACAGATGCTGCCCAGAAACCGAGCGATTCGCCGCGTCCCCATGTCTGAATCCACCGCTGGAAACATCAATCAAACTCAACGCATCATTCACATCCCCCAGCAGACTAGAGGCTAACTGATCAGCACACGCCCACAAAAATCCACGCTACAAAATCTGATCTTTACACCATATCTCGACACCCAGTTTCGAAAAATCGAAACCCAGATGGCTTAACAGACCCGAAACTCCATAGTCACCAGACTGAGCTTCTCCAAGACATGAGCTTTTTCACGATCTGGCAACGGTTGAGGCTTCCTGGTTGAGACCCAGTTGACTTCAACTTCATCCCTAGCCGCGACCTGGGCTTGGATTGTTTATATCGATCAGAATTCAGAAATCTATCGTAATTCCAGCTAGGGTATTTATGAGGCTGGTCCAACTTAACATGGTGGGATTGAAATGGGGACGACATGTGACTGAAACCCTGGTCTCAAAGTCAACTTAAAAAATTGGAGCAATTCAACGATGAAGGTATCGAAATTACCAGTTTCAATTTCTACAGCAAAAACATTAAAGAATGCTTCATGTGTTGTTACGCAAACGCGGTCTTGCCTGGATGATTCAAGAGGTTTGGCCTGTCGAGCTTTCACACTGATGTGTGTTTGTGAGTGTTTAAATGTGAGCTATGAAACTTGGACGTAAGTGGGTCGGGTGGGATTAATAGATGTCGATTTTGGATGGTTGTGTGAGTGTGATGCTATTTGATGATGAGCCTATTTGGTCAAAGGATGTGGTTAGTTAGTACTAAGTTAGATGGGCCAATTGGATTCATTATTGGTTAGCAACATAGCATGATCCCAAAAGTCAATTGGCTTTGGACTATTTCAATTCTAGTACTAGGCCAAGGGTATTGAGTGAGAGTAATCGATATAATTTTTTAGGAGTCATCATCATTTATCACGTTGAAAAGATAAAACAGCATATGTCAATAATCAGCGATTTAATAAAAATAATAAAAATATATTTTTTAATATGACACGTGATTGGTCAAACTATCATATAACAACTTCTAATGAATGAATGATCCACCATACGCGCAGAGCACTTTTTTTTTATCTAAAATTGACTCATTGAGGAATTCTTTGGTTTAGTTGACGCTATGTGGTGTTGACCATCTAAGTGTTGAAAGTCGTCAATAAAAACGCCACGTGACGTATTGAAAAATCAATATACCATGTGATTAATCATTGATGAGTAATTTTTTTAGATTTTTGAATGTGCCTGGTGTCAATGGTTTGACATTTGAAATAGATTTTTTGTTTTTGTTTCAAGTAAATTGGAGTATATGTGTAGAGGAGTAGTTTACTTTTTAGATGTGTTAAAGTCTTCATTTGAAGAGTGGGTGAATTTCCTCCTGGTTGGGAGGTTTGAAACTTAAATGTCAATTTCATTTTAGACACTGTTAGATATAATCAGCTTTCATCATATATTTGAATTGATCACAAAAAATCCTCTCCTATTTCAAAAATTATTTATGCCCCACACATTCTCAACATTATAATTTATTATTTTTTATATTTTGTATATGATTAAATTATACACTTGTTTCACATTATAATTTAAAGAATATTCCACCAATAGAACAACTTTCACACAAACAAAACATAAATATGAAGTGTTCATATAATATGTACTCCACTTTTAAATGATTATTTTTTTTGTAATAAATTCCCCATATTTTGATTTCCAGCTATGGGCTCGCAATTTTAAATAGATAAACTTGGCCAGAACGTGAAGAATCAGCAGACTAGTAGACTTAACATGCATGTAATATTACTGATTATTTTTCCATGCCATTATAACTTTTATAATATTAATTCGACCACCTTGAATTGAGTGGACTAATTCTACTGTTCCACTGCTAGACAAGCATCAATTATTGTCTCATAAAATGCCAGCGGCATTCTTAATTGCTTCAATAAATTAGTGTAGTTATAACAAATTAAGACAACTTAAAAATTCATCATTTGCAACCCAGCTTCCAAAACCCATCTGAAGCAGAGCCTCACCGGAGAAGGTTCACAGTCAGAATCCATCCGGTGAAGCTCGAGGGAGGAGCCACAAAACGATTTTGTTGGTACCAGTTGTGGTTAAGAGAATGTGCAGTGGAGATGAGTCCAATGTTGATAGAATGGCGAGCAAGTAAACATATGACATATATGGAACCGATTGAGCCAGCAAAATGATAGGCAAACAAAAGCATATTGACGATAGAGGAAGGGAAAAGTAAGAATTACTGAGTGTAGTAATACCCTCCGGGAGGCATCCCATAGGGCATCATTTGTGGAGGTTGCTGACCGTAATATCCTTGGCCACTCATTTTCGCGAAGCTGGCTGGTCCTTGCATCCCTTGACTAGCATACTGCAGCCACAGTTGCTGCTCCTGCGTTAACAACTGTTGCTTCTTGTCCATATCAGACATTTGGACGTAGGACGGAGGAGGGATGGCCAGTGATGCGGCGAAAGGGTCTTGATTTAGGGAATGCACTGTTCCGTCAGGAGCTGGGAGTGCTAAGACAGGTGTTGGGGTCTTTCCAGGCAGTGCCACGCTGCTTGCACTTCCGCCTGTTAGTGATGAATTGCTAGTGTGCTGCCTCACCATTCCTTGATCATACATTCCATTTAACAACAAAGGATCCAATCCACCGCCCATTGCATTCTGCTGCTTTGATAGATTGCTAGCTGATTCCACCAAGGCTAGTTCCCAATCAGCTTTTCCAGCTTCAGCCGCTGGGTTCTGCCACGCTGAAGTGACATCGGACTGCCCGTCTGATGGGAATGCTTGCCATGATCCATTTCCGTTAGCAGGTGGACCGGCGAATAGAGCCAATGCAAACTTGTTGCCCTGATCATCGGCGGTCACACCATCATCCCTCAAGTTCACCAAATCTTCAGCGTACTGCGGCTTTGGGGGCTCAGGTTCAGGTTTTGGTTCTGGAGGAGGAGGAGGTGGCGCCTCGACCTCTGGGGCAGGAAGTGCCTTGATCTCATTCATATCAGGCGCAGGCTCTTCCTGAGGAGGCACAACAAATTTATCAGGTAATTAATATGAAATTTTTAAAAATGAAACATTAACAAGACCCAAACCTGCCGCACCATATCAATACACACAAAGTCTGAAAGTTATAATATAATAACTTCAAATTTATGTAAAGGTAATTAAGTCAGGATCGAATCTGTTCAAATCGTCGGTTCAATCAGAAAACGGATTTCCAAACGGTTTAAGCTAATCCGATTCTAATAGTTGTGACTTTAATATGCAAATTTGGGTGTAAATTTGAGTTACATATTGAATTTGAGTTGGTTTAGAGTAACTCATATTTGTTTGTTATAATTTGACTTCACTCAAACTCAATCCAAATTTAAAACAAATAAACCAAACTCTATTCAAATTTCTTAATTTGATTTGAATTGGGTCAACCTATTTTATTATATTACAATTTTATAGATCTAGCCTTTAAACATGCAAGAAATCTGATTTGGTTCACTTTTGAATCAACTCAAATTCATTTTATTTGATCAAAAAATTAACTAATCCAAAGCTTTCAATCCAAAACCTAATTTAATGAAACTTGCCCAACATAGTTGAGCGTAGGTGCTGAAGTATCATCCGGCCAAGTAATTTTATCAAAGTGTATACCAACTGATCGTGAGCGTGAGTTTCTTGTAAAGGGATTTGTCCACATTTGATGCACTCATGATGCAAAGAAAGCGCATCTTTACGGGCTTACTCATTGCATGAAAAATTGAAATTTTGGGTAATTGATCCAACTAGTATTTGATGAAAATGGTGGTGGCGCCTATCACTTACCTGTAGTAATTTTCAAGCAGTCATCCCAAGTCATAAGCCTTGAAATGCTTCCACCGACGCGGAAACGTACTCAAATTCATAGGATGAGAATGCCAGAATTAGTTGCTTCTTAGATTGTCTTGTAACGGGTACACAATCAAGATAAAACAGAATGTTTGGTGTTCTCGTGGACAGCCACATCACTGGCTATGTCCGCATCCCAGGAGCTCAAGTTTAGCAGTTCCATTTGTTAGCGTAAAGCAAAGTGTGATGAGTCGACGGTGTGGTGAAAGATATGTTTGGTAGGGTTCGTGTGCTTTGATTTGGTATTCCCCACTAACCGGTTCACATATCCAAATATAAAACTCATGTATTGTCAAGCATGGATCACGTAGCGTAGATTTTATACAATACTTCCATAAAGGTGATCGACATGTGGATTGAAGTGATTCTTACTTAACTTCAGCCACATCCCATTGAAATCTAGACACTATTGTGTTCGCTCATCAATGCTTTGTCCAGGAGCTTGCCTGCGAGTGCAACTTGGTTCATGGTGTTAACTCCGTACTGCTGGTTGACTTCATGCCGAGTTAGTAATTCAGGTATCCGAGATCACTCATTTTGAATGAATTCATCATATTTTTTTTAAAATGTCTTCCTCTCATCCGAATCAACGTCCGTGAATATAGACATCTAGAATATTTATCTTTGTCCCGCGCCTCATATATACACTCCTAATTCTTCATTGTAGTGATTGAAACCGAATATGAGCGAAGCAATGGCAGACTGGCACTGGCTCTGTATTCCGAGTCTGGTGAAGAAGATGAAAATGAAAGAAGACAGGTGATATAATGCCATCTCAGTGATGCTGATGATGGCCTTTTGTGTAGTTATGTGAGAGTTGAATGGTTCTACTGTAATTTACGGAAAAAAAAGAAAGTCGTCTATTGGTAGAGCCAGGACGTGACGTGTACGACAGACAATAACGTTGACTTATAAGTGACGATAGAAGAAGAGGACTGTTACGAGAGAAGAAGAGAAAACATGCATCAGAAGAATCGATTTTAGAGTTAACTTTATTTTTTATTTTTCATTTAAATTTATATGTATTTTTTTAAATATTCAATAAATAAAAATTATGACATAAAAATATTATCAAAATAGAATTTAATACAAACATATTAATAATCATGCATTTATAATAATATTTCACATAAAAATGACGAATCAAATCATAATTCAAAAAAATCAAAAAATCAAATATTTCCAAACAGAAAGAATTAGGTACGACCACAATTCCTACATTATCATGTCATTTTCACATTTTTAGTCCAACTTGAATCCAATTGATAATTATTTTCTTTCATATTTGATATTTTTTTCCGATAGGCAGAAGCTACACACTTCCTTCATATTAATTATGAGCTCTTACTCATTCCGGATCCGTCCACGCGCACCTTCAACGTCGTATCAAATGAATATGCGGTACCATCAAAACTAGAACCTAAAATCTTGAAGTTGTTAGACATAGTAATGCCTATGATGTCTAACTCAAAGCCGCTCTGAGAGCTACAATGCTGTATACGGGCAACCATACCTACACCGCCTAAACCTTCACAGATTTCGACATGGGAGTTGTTAGCAAAGAGTCGCTGGAAGGCATCATTCCTTGTTCGAGCTTCTTTTTGATTCGGAAGAAAGAGCCGGATTTTTCACAGGGCTGTCGTTGGGCCAAACGGATGAGAGTGCCTCCGGAGAGGGGATGGGCAGCCGGCACACGGCTGATAAACTTCATAGCTTCTTCTTGTCCGCTTGCCCCACCTTCGTCTCGTTGATGGCCGCTGGCAGCAACAAGTCGACATAAATATTGCACGCTAACAATCGAATAGTTCGATCCGTGACATTACATAAGGGCTTATGTAAAGCTATAAAAAAATGTTCATTATGATAAGTTAGATACTAAAGCCAAATGCTTCGGCGTTAGTAGGTTTTCTTAGCAACCGTAAACTAACCAATCAGTAAGGCTCTGTTTGGTTTAGGGAAATTAAAATGCGGAAAAATGAGAACGATTTTATGATTCTAGACTCTCAACTTATTCCATTATCATGGAAAATGTGAAGAAAAAATGATTTTTTTTCTACAGTTAAAGAATTTAAAATTTTCATGACACTCGTCTTCTCAAAAATTGCTGAACAAAGAATTTTTTCCGATTTTTAGGCATGTTGGTTGGGAGGATAGTAGTAAAGAGAAGGAAGAAACATCGATTACCGAGTCGAGCGAGTCGATTCACCCAGCGAGGTATAGGCTTGCGCGTCAACCTGACGCACACATCATTGCAGAAATGGTTGCAGTTCCTCGTGATGAGATTATAAGTGTTGCCCGCGTATTCCTGAGAGATCTTCTCCATGAAGTTCCGCACCTCTCTGGACCCCAAATCCGTCCGCCCGATCAAGATGGATTTTCGAAACGTGAATCCGGGGCACTCCCTCGGCTCCACCTCGAACACTCCTGTCGCCCAGTTGTCATGGGCTCCAAACGCGTACTCCACTCCATGTGTTAGCCAACACGACGTCGCTCAGCAGAGCGGGAAGTACATTCTCGTGAACCAAACGGCGTCGTTTGGTTTGTTAGAAAATCAGTTACAATGCCAACTGTCTGGAAGATTCCTATACACGGACAATGTAGATGGAAGCGCATGCTTATTCAATAAACCAGAATGTTCTCTACAAATTTTACAATTACTTCTAGGAGCTTTTCACTACCAGATTTTAAATTTTTTGCGGATCATATTTTCACCGTAAAAGATCCGAGAAAGACCCGAAAAAGTATATTTTTCGGCCTAAATTTGACGCACGAAAACTGTCCTCAAATAAATTTTCAGTTTTGTTATCAGATTTTTTTCGGGTCTCCGGGGACGGGATTAAAATACCATAAAATAGACTTGTTTCGGACAACATTTTTCGGACCATTTGAGGAGATATAGGGGACCAGATTTTGAGGGTCCTTTGAGGGTCATTTTTTCAGATTTTTGGATATAGGGGAAAATGATCCGAAAACAAACTGAGATAAATAAAAATTATTTATTAGCAAAACCAATACTGACCGAAAAAGAACCGAAAATGGTCCAAAAACAAACCGAGATAAATAAAAATTATTTATTAGCAAAACCAATACTAACCGGAAAAGAACCGAAAATGGTCCGAAAATGGTCCAAAATTTGTGATCAGATCCGAAAATAACCCGAAAAAAAACCCGAAGTGTTTCCCCCGACGTTAGCCCACAGCCGGTCCGAAAATAAAAAACATAAAAATTCCCGACACCGGTCCGAAAATATTTCTGTAATGATCTGAAAAATTTCGTCAACCCGTTACACATCCTAAGAGCATCCGAAAAGCGTCCGAAATTTTGTTTCGGACCATTTCCCACCCGATAATACTAATCTGCAAAACTTTTAGAATGTGGTAGTGTCTCCTAAAGGCACACCTAGACAATTTCTAATCTTAATAATTTTCAAGCCTAAGTATCTGTTTTTTAAGGCTGATCTTCATACAGACTCAATATACTCAATCATAGCAATTAGCACCGATTGAATTAAACAAAATTTAGATCTTACAAGCATAATTCATATTTTTTGAAATTAATTGTTGAATATTGGATGAGAGTTTGAAAATAAAATTTGTAAAAATTTAAATTTTAAATTTAAACAAAATTTGTCAACAGCTTAATAAATATAAATTTTAAAATATATAGAAACAAATTTTAAAAGTGTATTTTATACAAAGTTTGATTTCTCTAAATGATTCAAATATCAAATTCAGAAAAAATGATTCGTATTTCTCAAATAACACTTCAAATTATAAAACCAAGAGTTAGATTTACTAAAATTTAATGCGATAAGTGATCATTGACAGAGTTCAATATGTGACTCGTAACATTTACCTTGCATGCCATGGGCACTTTTTTAAAGTATCATACATATACATTTCATAATAATTGAACTTTTGAAGAATTATGTTTCTCCATATGACACATCTCATAAAATATACTTTAAGAGGAAACTATTTACATAAGAGGGTTTTTATCTCATGTAGTTAAGTAATGTTTTGCAAATTAGTTTTGATTTTAATGACAAATCACAAGTAAACAAGTGTATATTTTAGTATAAATAATAGTAGAACATTTATCCTAATTCAAAACTGTCTTTTTGAGATAGCTGCAAAATGATAGGCTGTTTGAGATATGATTCGTACTACCATTATAACAAAGGATTCATTTAATTTTATCTGCCTTTTTCTTTCTCATAAATTTTTTTCTATACCAAACAAAATTTGATAGTGTGATTAAGTTTTAATATGAATGGCTATAAATATTCTTCGGAAATTTTCATCATTTTCGGCTCAAGTCGACAATTGATCTCAATTTATTTTGTTCCAATTCTATACAGACTTGATGGGCCCTAGCTAAATGACATTGGACTTGAGTAAATAATTGGAACTAACTCCCGAACCTTCGTATGGTATTTGAAAGAGTTAAATGGATACTCTCCCAAACAAGTGCAGGAAAGTGCGCGAAGTGTACACCATAAGAACTAGGGTGGCTCTTTGGTGTACAAGTTAGGAACTCCTGATGTAGGCTTATTATGTCTGATGGTGATGGAACACCTCCACGGTCTCAGCTGGGCCACACAGCAGCACCACACATGGGCTGTGGGCTACACAACCCCATCCAGATCAGTGGGCAATTGGATTGAATACTCAGTTTAAGGTGGCGGCTAGTTGGCTGGTGGGACGTGTCGGGTGCTGATTTGAGTGTTATACACGCCACCATGCCCCTTCCCAGGCGTGATGGCGTGAAAGGGGGTCCGTTTGCTTCAATTATTGGAATTAATTATGGCCCATATCGACCACCAGCAACACTAACCCCAAATTCCATTCTGGTTTTCATTTACTTATTTATTATATATTTTGTCCTGATTGAATTTTGTTTTGTTATGTTTTAATATTTGAGATATTTTCTGGTGCATGTCTAGTGGGCATTTGATGAAGAGCATGACAGGCAACTCCCCAGTACACCCCTAGTTTTCTTATTCATCATGTCATCCGCCCCATTGTTTAATATAATTAATGATTCTTACATAAATGGATACCCAATTAGGTTTCATAATACTCCCCCAATCTTTTTTTACATGTCACTTAACCGAATTTTTTTATCCATTTTTACTTGTCATTTACTCACTCCGTCCTCTTTTATATGTCACTTAACCAAATTTTTTTGTCATTTTTTACTTGTCACTTAACAATTTTCAATGCGTATTTAATATCAACTACCTTAAAATATCAAACATTAATTACTTCATTATCATAATCAATAAAAAATACAATCCTCACCAGTAATCATCTACCAATTTTACTTTTTGCATGAACTTTTTCAAAAAAAATATGAACTACCTACTAATTAAATTTGTCCAACCACTAGCATTAACTTCACCTTAATCTACTCAAATTAACCTTAAACGACATGTATTTAAGGACGGAGGGAGTAGCAATTT
>NQLW01000492.1:2779-13654 GCA_002312845.1 Kalanchoe fedtschenkoi
CTAGATTGCTGGTTACAAATATAGCAGATGTTAAGGGACTAATTGTAGGTGCCAAAGATAGGTGAGACGAGCATGTTTCCATTAAACATAGAAGAGGTTAGAGCACAGCCACAAAAGCATAACCTCTGTTCCTGAATGCAATTTCAGAATTTTCTTAGCAATTGCACCACCTGCAACTCTTCCTATGGTTTCCCTTGCTGAAGATCGGCCACCACCCTAAAGATTGTAGAACATATTTAGACAGAAACTTAAGCGTGGGTTCCCAGAAGTAATAAACATACCTCTACAGATCTGACTCCATACTTGAAGTCATAAGTTGCATCAGCATGGGAAGGTCTATATGCCACCAACATTTCACTATAATCCTGAAGTCACAAAACAAATATTTAAGAAACACGATCACACATGTCTGAAAAGAAGTCCATGATTAATAGCTATGCAGTTGAGACGGGAGATAAGTTGCCAAAGAAGTCCATCAGTATTTGGAACAGAAACGTGAATTGGTGCTCCTGTTGTCAATCCTGAAAATGGGACCTCCATTAAGAAGCTGGTAAGAAAAAGCAAGGAAACAGGTATAGGGATGACTCTGGAATATGTTTGCAAATTTGAGTAGTGCCCTAACCATCAGCTATTCCAGAATATATTTTACAGGAGTCGGTCTCTTTTCTTGGTGCTGTAATGCGGCTCTGACCCGGCCTCCTGAAGAAATAAGAGAGTAATGATTAGATCATCACTAGTAAATTTTTTTTTCAAATTTGGCTTTTTCGCTTCATTCTCAATCATTTCTGAACCCCCGATTAATTTGTCATTTTGACATTTTCGCAGTTCCGAACATTGAAAATCCCTATTATTTTCACAGTTCGCAAATGCGAAAAGCTCCATGTGATTTTCGCGGTTCCGAACTGCGAAAATTGAAACCCTAAGAATATTTCACGTGATTGTCCACTTAATTCTCGCTGACATATGATTTTTCGCAGATGTGACCTACGAAAATTTCTATGATTTTCGCAGTTACGAAGTGCGGTGATTTTCGCGGTTGCGAACAACGAAATTAACAGGGATTTTCGCAGTTCGGAACTAGTAACCAAGCGAATGAAGCGAAATGATAGAGAATGAAGCGAAAAAACCAAATTTGAAAAAAAATCCACTAGTAATGAGTTGTACAGAGCCCAGAATGGATTTATGTTGCCAGTGGACTATCGATATTCATATTTCATAGATGAGTACCATGAAGGTGTAATGTAACAAGTAAATGCGCGTAAGGGACCTTCTGTCGAGTTCAAACTGTATATCAGCCTCGGAGATGGGAATGCGTGGCGGGCATCCATCAATTACACAACCGACACCCCCACCGTGGGATTCTCCGCAAGTGGTGACTCTGAACATATTTCCATATGTACTCCCAACAGCCTGAATTACTGGCATCACCAAAATGCATTGGTGTAAAGTAAAATTTGAAGAAAAATGAAAAAGAATTCATTATTTCCCTTACAGAAAATAACAAAGGGAAAATTAGTTGCAGAACTAAATGAAAAATTTTAACAAAACAAATAGTATTTTATTACTTTTTTTATAAATTTTTCACTCTTGACCAAATAAAGAAAAATAAGATGGATTTCATAAGGAATTCATTTTCCATCAATTTTTTCTTTTCTCTAAACCAAACAGACCCTTAATGTTGCCAACTTTCAGACTAATTAGTTATTCTCTCTTTTGCTTGTCAATTAAGACTTTGTTTTGTTGCACTTACTGAGCTCTATTAAGAGGTGGTCTCTTATTATATTAAACATTCAGTGAAACGAATATTTTTTCTTTCTCTTAATGAATGTTTGGAAAGTCTGAATGATTTGTTACTAATTTTATATCTGTACCATTCAGAGGCGATATCTATACGATTATTATCATCATCTATTTATTTTTTTCATATTTTTCTGGAATCAACTCTATTCGGATTGTACTTTAATCATAATCATAACAATGCCGACCACACCTAGTTTCTTCAATCAGAATATCACACACTTTATTAATAAATCATATTTTTATAAAATGATCATAAATTTTATTTTTATGTTGTAAAATTATAATTTAATTTTATATTAATAATTATTAATAAATTATCAAATAAAAATAAATCATTCAGCAATCAGATGTGGTTTGACTAGTGGTTTGACCATTCAGATTCTCATACAACATTCAACATTCAGCTCTTAATTTAATTTTAAAGAACGACATCGCTTATATTAGCTTTAGATGCAAATAATCAAAACATAGATGGTAAATTAATTATTATTAAACAAAAAATATTATTGGATAAAAAGTGATACAAAAATATTGTCACAATATTTGACATAGAAAAAGAAAGGGAATAGTTCAAATAGACAAACGCAAGATTACGCATCCATCCAATTGTATAACAACATCGAACTAGATAGAGATAGAAAGAAGATATCACATCATTTGTTTTAAAAGAAAAGAGTTGAAAAATCAATTGTGTGGAAAGTGGATGTGGATTTTGGAAGAGAATGGATAAGTTACCAAGCTTGGTATTCGAGTGGCGACGGTGTGAGATTTGGAGTACGGGAATAGAGAATCTGCTGAGATCCGGGGAGATGGCGAAAAGGGAATATTTTTTAGTGAGATTGGGGGGTAAAATGGAAGAAGCTGCCATCGATGATTGATTGATGGCTCCTGTCCTAATTTTAGAGGTTCATATTAGTTCGAAAGTTAGTCCAATTATAATAATTAAAACGAGTTGAATTGTATGAATTCTGTTATAAAATGATTGGGTGGAATATTGACTTGAGCACTTGTCTCTTTAGTGGTAAGAGAGTGTGATTTATAATTAGTTGTTACTAGATATAAGATTGAATAGGATAAGATATGATAGGAGAGGAGAGGATAGGAGAATGGAAATGAAGATAGAATCAGATAAGATAGGATAGGAGAGGAGGATGGAAAAGAAGGTGAGAGTAGTAGTAGTTTGGATTACGGGAGAGCATCGATCGGTTAATTGACTTAAATTATTGTTTAGTTAATCGAATCGAATTAATTGAATTTTAAAAATTTTGATCCATGACTGAACCGAATTATATGATTAATCGATAGTTCAGTTAATTTAGTTAAGCATTCAATTAATCGAAATTAACTAAACAAAATAAATATATTTTATAAATCATTATATTTATATGTAAAAAGAATTATTTTTATTTAATAAATTTATTTTTTGGTTAACAGAATCGAATTAATCTTTTTATTTTCTTCAATTTTTAACCGAATTAACTGAATCAAATTAATTTGATTAAATTATATCGGTTCGGTGAATTATTCTTAACTGAGCAATGCTCTCTCCTAGTTTGGATCGTGATCCAATCATGTATAGCTAAAAATAATAAACACTAAGGTTGTGTTTGGTTTAGGAAAAATTGGAGGGAAATGAAAATTTGAGGGATAATGAGATGAAATCCATTAATTGGTTTATGAAAAATTGGAGATGGAAAACTAAATGGAAAGTTAGATGAAAAATTTGAAGGAAATTTCGTTTAATTAAAAGAATGTTTTAGCATTTTCTATAAAAAATTTCATTTTAAACCAAACAAGGAGAAAATAAGAGAAATTTTAAGAGAAATTCATTTTTTCTCATATTTTCCTTTCCCTTTAACTTTCCTCGAACCAAACACAGCTTAAATGACATAACTCTATATTTAATCAACCACTCCTGATTTAACATGTGCTTTTTATAATAATGAATTAGGCTTCTTCTTTTTTTTTTCCTTCCCAGTGCTGATGCTTGAGCATTGTTTCAGTCTTTCAGCGCAAAATGAACAACAAAATTCACGCTGGCCGCTATTTTTACATCAGCTGAGCTGAATCCTTCTTGTTTAATGACTACCACCGGATTATCTGATTAATCATGTTGTTCTCATTTCCAACAACTGTTTCATTGCTCGAATCTGCCTCACTTTCGATTGAGCTGTCATCTGAGCGACGTGTAATCCGGTTGGCGTTCTCCATGATCCATTCAGTGAGCTCTGGGGATGAGGCCAACTCTGCCATGGCTTTTCGGCTTGATTCTTCAGTGAATTCTTCCCATTAGAACTTCTTTCTCCTTGGAGTCTTGTGGAAAGTTGAGTAGTGGTCCCTTTCGACTGACGTTGTTTGTCTATTAGACGATGGTGAAATTATATATGTGGTTGGAGAATTTCTTATTTGAGATTTGGCTAGGGTTTCGAACAAAATCAGAGATTACGAGCTAAATAACATCTCCATTTTATTGATAATCTCTCAAAATTATAGATACAATGAATTGAGAAGGCTATATATACAACTGAGAAGAGGCAGAGCACAAGGAGAAGAAAGCAGTGCTGGAAACTAAACGACGCCACTTTGCTTCAACAGAGAAACTCGCGCCAGAGGAAAATGACGTCGTAGCATGACTCTTCTGCACGGGCTGGAACGTCGTCGTTTTCCTCAAATACCCCCCCCCCCCTTAAGTTTGCGCCTTGGTACAAATCATGGACGCCGAACTTGCAGAGAAGAACCCGAAAATTAGAGATCACGAGCTAAATAACATCTACGTTTTATTTATAACCTCTCAAAATTACAGATATAATGAATGGAGAAGGCTATATATACAACTGAGAAGAGGCAGAGCAGAAGGAGAAGAAAGCAGCGCTGGAAACTAAACGACGCCGCTTTACTTCAAAAGAGAAACTCGCGCCAGAGGAAAATGACGTCGTATCATGACTCTTCTCCACGGGCTGGAACGTCGTCATTTTCCTCAAATACCCCCTGAAGTTCGCGCCCTGGTACAAATCATGGACGCCGAACTTGCAGAGAAGAATCCAAAAATCAGAGATCACAAGCTAAATAACATCTACATTTTATTGATAACCTCTCAAAATTACAGATACAATGAATGGAGAGGCAGAGCAGAAGGAGAAGAAAGCAGTGCTGAAAACTAAACGACACTATTTTGCTTCAAAAGAGAAACTCGCGCTAGAAGAAAACGATGCCGTATCATGACTCTTCTGCATGGGCTGGAACGTCGTCGTTTTCCTCTCAGGTGAGTTTTTCAAAGCGGGATACATTTTGGGGCTATTCCACAGGGTTCCTTGTTTCCCCAATCTTGATTTTTTGCTAAGGAATTCGGCACGACCATGTCGTGACGGTGTTTTTCTGCCTCTCCAAAGCCAAGAATCTCGAACACCATAACTGTAATCAAGCTCCTGGAATATCCATTGAGTAGATTGCTATGCAGATGCCCCAACAAGAAACCAATGCTCCAAAAGCCAACAGTGTATCAAGAGTGCTCTGGAGGATTAATGTACTGCCAAGAGTCCGCATAGCCCATTTAACAAATTGGGTAATACCAGCATCAACTTCACCACCATCCTCCGAGACAATATATCTTCTGACAATCCAACACCCTAGTCCAGCCCCAGCTAGAACTACTAATACTACTAGCACGAGGATGGAGACCGGGTCTTCGCTCAATCCAAAATTGACTAGAATTGAATTTATCATCACTGAGAAATGATGCAACAGAAAAGACCCAGCTCCAAGCAACGATCCATATATGGTCAGATAGAATGCACATTTCCGGCCTGTGGTCATATCTCTCATTTCGATACTGGTGACAAATCCTAGTCTAATTAAGACTTCTTCCAAACTCCAGTTTCCTCTTAAAAACATGGAAATTCCATATGAAAATTAGAAATTCAGCAAGATTATTATGCCTTTGATCACTAATGTAAATTTTCATCATTTGTGCTCTCCCTTTTTTGGCTGACAACAATACTCAAGTATACGGCAGTTCATTAGTAGTAATTTGCAAGTGCAGAAAAGTTTTACACCAATAATATACAAAAGAAAAAGGAAGAAAAAAGAAAATCAAACTGACTTCTCAGTTAGGCAATAAGCCTTTAGGGATGATCACATCTCCGATGTTGTTGTGCCATGGGTCAGCCAAATGTGTCGCCAAGTTCTCCAATGGCCCTGTCCCCGGGTAAGCGGATTGTTGCACGCAAAAACCAACAAATGCCAACAACGCCAGCCGCCCTATGACAGAAGATTTCATTAGTTCCATTTCAAAACATACATACCATAAATATGGAATCACAAATGATAGGAAATCAAACAGATACCATTCTTAATCTCTTTCACTTTGTATTCAGCAAACTTCTTGGGGTCCTTGGAGTAGCCCAAGGGGTCGAATGCCCCGCCGGGGTACTTCTTCTTCTCGGGGTCCTTCTCCATACTGCGTTGGTGCTCCACGAATGCAATTGATAGGAACTCAATGACTAAAATGGTGGGCAAGGTGCCCCACGGCACTGGGTTGCCCAAGTAGGTGGCTTGTCCTCCTGGAAGTGCAGCCCACTCCTGAGCCTTCACCCAGTTCCCAAGTCCAAGAGCCTCAGGGATCAGAATCCCAGGCTGCACCCAAAATTTAGGATATCACAACTCGACTAATAAGTAATAACTAAACCAAATCCTGAATGGACGCACTTATCAGGGGTGGGTCTTAGTCTAAGTCTTACCACAGCCAGCATGGCCCATCTGCAGTGGATCAGTTCTGACTCCTTGTACCTCTCCAGATTTGATGGCACCTCTCCAAGTCCAAGCGGGTCAAATCCAAAGTCACTGCACAAGTTCAAACACAAGCAATCTGCTTAGCTTTTTTTTTATTCTTCTTCTCCAAAAACACACATAAGCATGCATCTGAAATGTGGACGATGAGGGTACCCTGGAGCTGATCCATCCAGGTAGGGTGGGCGGGGCTGGCCAGGCATCCACTCGGCGGTCATGGAGACCTTGGAGAAAGACAAGTTGGTCCTGAAAGATGAGATTGGAGTGGCAGTGGCAAATTTTGATTTGGAAGATGAGAGGAGTGATGGGAAGGCTATCCCACAGCTCATCATCGAAGCCATTCTTTGACGTCAGAGCTTCCAACAACTTGTCAGCCTGAAAATGGGTCGACCGTTGAAGAGTGCGGGGTTTGGTCTGGTGAGTGGAAGTGATGAGATGTGGTGTGCTATGTAGTGTGGTGAGAGATGTAGGAGAATCCATATGTGGATTTTGGTTGGATGATGTTGGATTGGCCTTGGTCTCGGATTGGGCCACGTGGTGCTCTTGATGCTCAAGGTTGCCTGTGTGGCAGATTTAACTGTTGGATTCCCTCTTTGGTGCTTTCTTCATGTTTATGTGGCCCTTCTTCTCTGGCGCAGAAAAAAATCTAAGCGCTCTTATTTGCATTTGTTTCCTGCTTTTGTTCTTAAGGAGGCGGTGGCAGCTGCTGTTGAGATCGGCGGTTGTTGAGACATGGAGACTGAAGAAGTGGGTCCACATTGTTTTTTCTTAATGACAGGATGAGATTCTCTTAAGTGTCCTAACGCAGTTTAACTACACTGACGGAGTTAACATCTCCGTTAAAAATCTAACAGTTTGCCCTTTATTTGGGAAATACGGTAGTTCTAATCGCAATTGTGTAGGACGCGATAGTTCAAAGCCCCTTTGAATTTTTCTACTAAAAAAATCAATTGATAAGTCATCTGGACCAGCCGCTCTTGTAGGGCACATTTGGAAAAAGGCAACATTGACTTCATAAACTTCTTCTCTGTTGCATAAAGATTCATTCATTCTTTACACTCTTCTGTTCACCGTGCCAAACACACAGTCCATCTCTTCCTTTTTTCACATAGGACTTAGAAAAATGCTTTTGAAGTAGTTCACTGCAATTTCCATGAGCTTGTCTTGGTCTTCAGATAGATCACATGATTTGTGCGCACTAGATTAAAGAGCTAGACGTGTGAGAGTTCAAGTGATTTTCTACCTTTGCATCAATTGTTACCAAATTCATTGAAGGTACTTGTGATGGTATTATTGCATTTCTCACAGGGGGATCTTGTGAGGAAAGTACTTTCCCCACGTTAGCAATAATCAATTGTTACCTCCAATCCCCCACAGAGATGAGATGATTACTTCTTGTGGTGCCTAACGACATGTCCAGATTTCTGACAAATAATAAAGTACTTGAGCTTTAATTCATATTCAGTTTTCTGTACATAAATCTAGTCCCCTGAAATTCAACTTATCTTACGTAACCTTGCTAACATCAACCTCAACAAATATTTATCGTATGTAATGTGAGATTTTAGAAGTTAAAGTTCATTTGGATAAAAAGTTTTTTCCAATTTTATTTGCAATTCTGCAGAACATTCTCTCTGTCCAGAATTGAAGATGACAACTTTACTCACATTGTAAGATGTGATAATCTAATATGGCTTTCTTCCACTTGCCAAGGATCAGAGACTGATTTCTAAATCACCAAGGTCCAGTCCTACAATTATCATAAAATCTTCATCTGTAAAACACAAAAATGTCTGATTCATTGAGCTGCATTTCTGGTGGCTTAACCTCATTTCATCTAGCATTAAGGAATCTCTCCATAATAGTAAATGGAACTTTCATCCTCACCGCCCAACCAAGAAGCATATTCTCTCAACACAGATTAAGATTATTTATATATTTTTCATTTATGAGGCACATGACATGAGGCACGTTTTGTGGGCACATTACACCTACGTTTCAGAGTTTAATAAACATAGATGTTGCGAACAAGTGGCGGTGCATGTGATACATTCATTCATCTGGACCCCAACCAACAAATTGATTGAACCAAACATCACAAATCATGGATCTACAGATAGACTAGCATTGAACATACAACTTACAGTCATGAGAGTAACCATGAAGGCAAACTAGGGGGAGGGTCCTATCCACTGGAGCTTCTCCAGCGCCTTTAACCTGCATTGTTTGCAAATTTGATGTACCGACAACAAATAGATCCCTTTGATTGTTTAAGATGCTGGCATTGGTTTGTTTGCCAAGAATGATCTGAAAAGAATGAAGGCTTGTCGAGGGCGATGAAGCGGCACCTCGTGTCCTGCCCCTGTTACTGACACAAAAGTCAGCCCTTTATACACCTGAGTCCATCCACCAACCTGTTGACAAGGATTTCACATTGTCTCATAACATGGAAAAATACAAGTGTTTGGGCTTTATCTATGCCTTGTGCTATAAGCAGGCAGAAGCATTCCAGAGGAAGCAAAACTCACCCGCTTATTGTCATACCAAGGATACCAATTTGTGACAGTAGGCAGCTTCAGAGCATCTATGGAGTATCGTGTTGCAGTTAATGGAACAACTGAATCTGTATCCCCACTGGATGAGAAGGGGCATATGAAAACATTAAGGAAGAGACGAGCCATATAAAAATGTGGGAACAAAAGCAAAGGGTATACATCATAAGATCAAAATAATAGGATGAAGTCACATCTCACATGTCGACTTTAGCTGCTTAATATGTTGATGATAAATAAAGTGCACTTCAGTTATTCCTTCTTCCATTGTTTTAACTTTCCAGAAAGAGGAGGATCCAGAACAAAATTTCAGGAGGAGCCAAAAAAATTTTCACCAACAAAACAAATTTATAGGGTAAAATGATACTTTCATAAAATAACTGTTCAGATTGGAAAGAAAATAGGAAAGTTTTGCAGATGCAAGTTATTCCCTGGTTTTGAAACTTCCACACTCTCTATGGCCAGGTGCATTGCTTAGCCTTGACCATTCAAATCTCAACTTAACAGTATCCCATTTTGCAACCAGGTTTAAGAATAGATAGCTGGAAATATAATCAGAAATCTTACAAAGCCTAGAAGAGTGCCACAGTGAGGTTACCTGAATACCCAAATCCTTTTATGTTCACAAGCTAAAGTGGCAGCCTGGCTCGGACACCTTTGAGGTGGAAATGATGACTTGGTTGGCGACCTATACTCCAAGGACGCTAAAATTTTCTGACATTCGGATTGCAGAAACTCAAAGGCCGTACGTGTCATTCATGGCCAATGGGGACTATTATTATATAGATCCGGAGCACTGTCACAACAAAGCTCTTATGGCCAGATTGACCCCGCAGAAAGTGACTCAAGAATCTGCATTTAAGAATATCTAATCAATCCCCTATGACATTGCTGTTTGAAAGTTATAATCTTAGACCGGTTGGTTTGGAGGCTCTACTCATGTTAATGAGATTATGCATCATGTGATGTTTTGTACGCAGTCATTTGCAGCTGCTGTGAAACATGAGTCATTTATTTTGAAGAAATAGGATGGCCTGTTAGTTTTATTTCAGTATAAATAATGAGGTCAAGATGCCAAGAGGGACATATTTTGAGTATATGGTGTTTCAACTCTCTGAGTTTTGCGAATTTGTTTCAAATAGTGTTGCTTCATTCTTACCCTGGCAAACTTATATTCGAATTGTATTTCAGTGGCTGCATTGGAAGCTCAATGGCCCCCTAATTGCAAACCCCTTGTGTAGAAACTAAAGACCCTCTCAAGTCTCAACTGCGGTGGACTGTCTAGTTATCACTTGTGAAGCCTTAGTTATCACTTCAACAGTGTCCTCGCCAGCTGATTTCAGCATCACTCTGGGCAAGAAGGCAGAGTCGCTCACTTTTACTGATTGTTTACTCACGTCATTAAATTTTTCGAATTGGAACAAGTTTGTGAAAATCCAGAGATCGAGGTCGCCGGATGTACACATTACTAAGAAACCCAGTTCCATTTTCACTTTCAAAACACAGCACTTTGGATTGAAACTTAGTAATGACCATGGCACAGAAATTAATGATCAAATCTGGTACTTCACCTTTGTTTGTCACCAAATAAATCCATGTACATCTTATGAAGTCATCTATCAGTGTAAGAAAATATCTAGCTCCACTTAATGTACATCTATCAGTGTATGAAGTTACTGATGGACTGTTAAGATTGTGAGACGTTGTACTTATGCGAGCAATTTCTTTCTTAATATCT
>NQLW01000493.1:0-18156 GCA_002312845.1 Kalanchoe fedtschenkoi
CTCCTTCAAAAACCTCAACACCGCAACATACACAAACACACTCTTCTCTTCAGCTTTTCTCCGCTCGTCGCTCTCAGCTGCGTCTCCGTCGTGGCTGACCGAGCTCCAACGCGGCCAGAACGGCTCAGTTTTCCACGTCGGCACGTGAAGGCTCTGGAGTGAAGCTTTTTGTCACGTTTTGTTCCTTTTTTAGTAATAAAAATAGCCGCGTTATTTGGGCCTGAAGCCAATGTGGGCCTGGGCCTAAGCCTTTACCGATTAAGATACATCTGATTCCTCAACAAGTTTAAGGTATATCCTAATCATAATTAATTAATTAAGTTTACTATTCTGCTATGATTGCTTTTAATTAAACACTAATTATTCAAACAGATAAGTCAATTATGGGATTTCAAAATGACAATTTTACCCCTCACAATTAAAATCTTCAACTGCATATCCGCGGAATATTCGTTCGCTACGAACAATGCTGACGTCATAGAAGGGTAAAAAGGTAATGTACATGTACACCGGTATGTAATGTCATAATGGTCATGTCCTGGTCCATACGAATGTTGAACAATTTCGGTGTCCAATTTCGCAATTTACACGTCATCGCATTATCCTAATTCGACTATAAATTAAAATAACGCGATTTTCTCACCGCAGTTGAGTCGCATTTTCTTTCTCATCACTGCGATTTCGCACATGGCTGGAATCTCGAGGAGCTCTGCGATTGCTGATTTCGGGAAGCGACTGGTGGCTAACGGCTTCGGAGCTGGGGGAGGTGGATCGGCTACTTTTCCGGCGCTGGCCGTGTTCAGGTATGGTGATTAGTTGGTGATTGGTTGGTAGTTGTGGTTTGGTTTGGCGTTTCGCGTGAATTTGGTGGTTTTTGGAATATTATTTTTAGCTGGAGTCGCTGTCAGTGTCCGTTTGAGGGTTTGGGTGGTATTGGTAGGTTTTTCTCGTGACAGGTGGATCTTTCTGCAAAGGTGGATGTGTTGGTGGTTTAATATTTTGATGATTGGGATGCGATGTGGTTGGAATTTGAGCCACTTTAGGGCGTAGAGGTGTTCTTGATTTATTGAATTTTATACGGTGATGATGAGAGTCTGTAGTGTATTTTTTGCGAGTTTGATTTCTGTCTGTACATTGCTGGATTGATACAAATTAGAAGTTGAGTTGATCTTTGAACGAGGTTGTTGATCAGGATTTTGGTGTGGTAAGGATGATGATTTTCGGTGGTTTGAGAAATGAGTAAGGAGTTTGGTGCACCTACTGATGTTCGTATAGTTCAAGTTGAAGGGTAGATCCATATGGTTGAGATCATTAAACTTAAGGAGTTGGTTGTATGATTGATATTAATCATTGATGATTTTGTGGTGTGTGATTATTTATTAATAGGAAGGGATTTAGTGAAGTGATTTTATAATAACTGCACTTTACTATGAGTATTGAGTAGTACTTAATTGCATATGGAGTGAGGATTCAAGGTAGAAACATATGGGGTTGTCAATGTAAAATCAAAATCAACATAACTAGTTGGCACCCATTGTCGAAAAAGACATGACAAGGCGCAGCGTATGGTCATTGAAATTGTGCAATGAGGTATGAACAGCAATGACTTACTTGTCCTGCCTGTTCTTATAGCCAGCTCATAAGTCTTAGCATCATCATTCTAGACTTATAGAGGGAAAAATATCTGTGACAGCCAGGGACTTCTCTATGATAGTGTTCATTAATCTTGGGGTCGGATATAACATTCAGTACGGTATGATAAGCGTGCCATGTGTTAGCCATGATAGGTACCTGATTTTTGAGGCTATTTTGCGTGAAGTTGCTTACTTGGTAAGCAATGGGAACTGACAGTGACAGATTCTTTCTGTTATTTCAAGTAAAGGAAATGTGGTCTATAGAATGGGAAATTTGCTGATAAATTTGTACCATACACGTTTCTGTGCACTATGCAAGGTGTATTATAGTTTACCTTGGGTGGTGTGAGCAACTTTCTAGAAAGGTTACAAGCGTATAATTTCAATGCGAATGTGGATATTTAAGGCCAGACATTTATGTGTTCACCGGCTCCTGCTGCTCACTGTCCGACAACTTTTTTTTTCTTCGGAATATTAGCATCACTTACCAGTTCAGATTAGGGAAATCCACTTGATGAATAAGTGTCGAGATGAATTGGTGTAGACTGTAGACGTGGCACTTCTGATTGGCAGTGTGAAAGATGGAAGGAGTACCTGTAGGAGTTTCGCTGGCCGTGTAAAATGATAATAATATGGTGTTTGGCATACTTATGCAGGAGGAATGCGCATGAAAATGCATATGAGAAGAACATTGAAGACCAGCTCAACCCAACCATTGTCCCTGACGAGGTTATAAGGCCAGAATCTGACAAATACTGGGCTCCAAATCCAAAGACTGGTGTCTTCGGCCCTGATTCAAAGTTTCAAACAGGCGCTGCTGCAGCTGCTTCAAAAGGCACCTCATCTGCTGGACTGAATTCTGTGCTTGAAGAGAAGGCTTGGTTTCGCCCCACTAGCCTGGAGGACATGGAGAAGTCTCCATAGAGTCTAATTGATGCTCTAGCCTGCTGGCTCTCCTGTGTGCTCAATTAGTTCAAAACTTTAAACCTTAACTACCCCGTATGGCTTGGACGTCTGTTCCAACGTGAACCTTCGTGTCTATATGTCAAATAATAAATGATGCATGCGAGCATATCATGTTTGTATAAATCCGTAATTGCATCGAGGACAAGCCAATCATATGTTTACGGTTGTTCTCCCATAAAATTCGACCAAATCAGTGGATATCTTCTGCCAAACTCAGTTTCCTGTCGTAACAGGAGCAGAGAGATTGCCGTGATGGGGATGAAGTTGGTGAATGAAGATCCGAGGTTTGGGCGACAACTCCCACAAGTCCACCAACCCGGCCGGTCGCTTATCATGGTTATCACTGCATTCTTGAAGTTATCATCGTCAGAGCATAAGCCTAGTGCTTGAGGCAGGGCGGTACACTCCACCATGTATGATACGAACCCTGAAGATCACGTTTGACCGCCATTGGTCCCTGGTGAGGTAAATACAGGGTGCCCCACGCAGGGACTCGAGAACTTGGGCCACTGACGAGGTAAAATTCAAGCTCCAACACTAAGGTACTGTCCATTGAGGGAGGGAAGATTGTGCTGGGAGGGAATGCGAGGTTTTGGCCAACTAATCTGGGAAGATTTAGAGAAGCCCCACTGCTAGTGCATGGCAGTATTCAAACCTGCTGAAATACGACACAGATAATATGTCAATACTTTTAACAAAGCAGCTCAAGTTGAGACTTGGTCTGGCGTCATTTTTACCTTTAGTCCGAGACAGCTTAATCATCTGCAGAACAAATTCTGGTGGTTTGCAGTTCAAAAGCCAGAGATGTTACCCATCCCCGAGTGGTCCAACTCAGTTGAGAAGATGAGCCTGGAAGAACTTCTTATATGTGAACCAGCAGGAACTCTGAAAAAGTTCAAAGAAGCAAAATCGTAACTACGTAGACCAAATCACAAAAATGTTCCATTACAAACACAGATTTGAGGTTCCATGCTCCGATGCTCCACTTTTCGATAAATAAGATAGAAAGTTTATTGTAAGGCTCTATGAATATTTCTAGCCTCTTTATGTCAAGCACCATGGCAATATATGATACTGAAAAAGGATGAGAAGAAAATAAATGGAGTAGCGCGACAGTCATGACAGCAAAAGTATTCGAAGAAAATGCTTACATCCTGTCCGTCTAAGGTGCATCAACGCAGTTTGCAACATCTCTCTCGCCCTTCTATCTGGAGTACATCCCGCAGATTCCATTTCCAGGTAAACTTCAGGGACCTTGCAATATGGATCCGGAGGTAAAATTAAGGAATAAAAAAAAATAGCAACAAACGAAGTCTCTCACCGATCTGAGTAAACAAGTTTGAATGATTGGGTACCTTGTGAAATTTCTTCGCTCTCATATACGCCTTCATCAGCGTACCGTAAGTGACCACATCGGGACTTATACCCTGACAAAACAAACGGATTCGGTATCAGAGAAGAAATTGCAACACAAAATAGGACGATGACATATAAGGCTTCAAATGCCACAAATGCTCCGGAAAAGAAATCTTACAGTTTCCTTTATGTGCTGGTAGACAGATTCTGCAGCCAAATATCTTCCGGCGATTCCAAATGCGTTGATCAACACATTCAAAGTAATAAGATTCGGCTCCATTCCGGATCTTTCCATGAGCTGGAGAACCTTAACTGTCTGTTCACACAGCCCCTGCGATCCAACACGAGTTTACATAAATGGCTGTGAGAATTATGCGGAAAGGAAAAAGGATAGCGCACCTGCTGGGCGTAAGCGTTAGCCAGCACACAGTACACGCTGACGGAAGGCTGAAGACCTTCTGATATTAGCGCGGCTACACACTCCTCTGCATCTTGATACTTCCCGTACTGCCCATATATGTCAACCAAAATAGCGTAAATGGCTCCGCTTTTCTGATGCCCGCGGCCATTCATGCTGTCGAAAATCTTCTCTATCAAACCCCATTTCCCTTGCTCCCCCAAACGGCTGATTATATTGATGAAAATCTTCGGGTCAGGATACAGCCCTTGCTCCTGCATTTCTGAAAACAACTCCAGCGCCTTATCGAGCTCCCCCGCTTTACAATGCCATCGGATCAGCGAGTTCCACGTCACTATATCCGGCCTGACACCCTCTTGACGCATTTTCTCAAACACCTCCAGCGCCTCACCCAGCTCGCCGTACTTACCAAACGTATCGATAATGCTGTTATAAATCCACTTGTCAAGCGAAATGCCCATGTCTCTCAACTCCGAGACAATCCCAACAGCCTTCTTCCACATCCCGTTATCTCTGTAAATACCGATAACTTTACCATACACAAAGGAGTTCAGCGGAAGCCCCGCCGCTTTCATCTGGGCTATCAGCGCCCACGTATCGTTCAACCTGCCAGAGAGAACGTAATAGTTAAGTAAAATTTCGTAACTTTCTTTGTTTTTCTTGACGCTCAGATCCTCCATGTTCTTCAACAGCTTGTCAGCGACACCCTTCTGGCCTTTCTTCAAGAAGCCTCTAAGCAAGGCATTGTACACTCTTGTCCTGGGCCTGGCTCCTGAGCCTATCAGCTCCACAAACACTGCCTCCGCTTCCAGCAACCTGCCGCAGCTCTCGAGTGACTCGATCAGGCACGCTAAAGAAAGCGAGCTGGGGCGAAACCCCAACGCGCCCATTTGAGCGAAAAGATCCATACCTTCGTCAACTTCGCCAGCTCTACAAGCATCTTGGATGGATTTGTTGTAGAGCTCACAGGACAGCTCCTGGCACCCACCTGCCACATTCAGCTCAAATTTCATTCCTTCACCGGAATAATCAACATACTCGTTGGTCTGCAACATGTCAAATGTTCCAGTTCCGATCCTGAACTTCATTTGACCGCGCTGGAAGGCTGAACCTAATCTTAACCTGTGGATAACCGTACTAGCGAGTGGCGCAGTGGTTGATCTCGGCGACGAAACGAGCTGCATATCCGCACACCCTTTCACTTCCCGCGCAGATAATTCGCCGCAAAATCTGCTCTTGATTTGAAACCCGGAACGAAGACATTTACGACGAGTCGAACTGCTTCATCCTTCAAATCCTCAGAATGATGATTTTCCCGACAAACTGCCGCTTTCTGATATTCCTAAAAATTTTCCGGTTGAATATCAATAAAGGGTTAATACTGACACAGACAGTCGGGCCCAGTTTTCTCGGCCCTGAATCTTATCGGGCCTATCCAACGCTATTCTCATCAGGCCCAACCCAGCCCAGCAAGACTCTTAGCTTGAAGTTGCATCGCAGCTCTGAAGGATTCATTTTGCGTCTCGCGGTGCTGGCTAACCAGGCGAGTCTCCAATAATACCGATTCCTCTGATGCGTGCTTGTTAGGTGAAATGGTCGGCATTTTTTTATGTATTTGAATTATAATCTTAATGTGTTGTGTTGATTCATATGTTGGAATCAGTTGTTCAAATTCAGAATTGAAAATTTGGCTTCAGTAGAATATTTTAGTTTTCAAATCCAACTCTGTGATCCTGCATTCATATTCTTATTTGAATTGATACTTGATACATTGATTCAGTAGCGGAACTAGAATTTTACTTTAGGGTATATATATATATATATTATTGAGATGATTATGATTGAAATGAACTTACAAAAATAAGAAATACAATTTTAGTAAGCTGAATTATGTTAGAAGACAATATTTTTAAACTGAGCTGCTTAATATTTTTAAGTTGAATTGTGTTACAAAAATACAAAATATATATTATTTTTACACAGAGTTAGTTTGGGCTCGACTTGTGTGTACAGAGCCACTGCATTGATGGATTGCAAGGTGCTATTTTCAAGAGATTTAAAGAGATACCTTAATTGGTGTACGTAACATTGTAATTTGGGTTTTGGAGTAATTATTAATTTGTTATTGATAAGGTGCTAATTGTGCAGTCACCCAAGCCATGGTGAAGCACAACAATGTGATTCCTAATGGACGTTTACGAAGCGTTAGCAGAAATAAGTGAAGACATGGTTTAACCAGCCAGCCCGGAAGAACCGAAGGCGAATTGGTAAGCGGACTGATGACTGCTGACTGTCCGTTGGGCCTTGTTTTCCTTTGTAATGTAATGTAGATGTGGTGATGCTTTTCAGCTACGCAAAAGAAGGCTGTCAAGATTTTCCCTCGTCCTACTGCTGGATCTTTTCGCCCGATTGTCCACGGACAGACGTTGAAGTATAACATAAAGCTTGAGGGCTGGCAGAGGCTTTTCTCTTGAGGAGCTAAAGGTTGGGTCATTCAAACCAGCTAAACAAATTTCATGATTGTACTTAGTATAAGATAATTGCTTCCGTTTTCTTGGTCTTGTACTTGTCTAGTGATTGGATAGGATCGTAAACGCGCAATTAATATGTCAGTGCTCTCATGTCTTTTAGATTTCTATGTTACTACGGTTAAATTGTTATTCAGACTCGTTATAATGTATTATAGTTCTCAACATTTGATGTTTTGCATTTTGGGATGATGCTGACCACCATCTGCAGTTTGTGGAAATATCTAGTCTGGATTGTTTTTGTAAGAGCCGTCCAACAAACTTCATATCGTAGAGGATAATGAAACCGCAGATCATCTGACAGTCTCTGTTTTACTTCTATCAGAAAGCTGGAACCCCAAAGAAGCTTGCCCCGAAAGTCGGAATTTCAGTAGATCACCGACGGAGGAACAGTTCTCTTGAGGGTCTCCTAGCTAATGTTCAGAGATTGCAGACCAACAACTGTAAGCTGGTTATCTTCCCAAGACCAAGGTATTATAACCTTGCAATCAGAATTGCCTTCCTCGCATTACTGACCACAGCACCAAAAACCGAAACATTATTTTTCTGCAGGCCGGTGATTCTACGCCTGAGGAGCTTGCAACTGCTACTCAAGTCCAAGGCTCTTTCATGCCTATTGTGCGTGAAAAGCCAGCCGTGGAACTTGTTAAGGTTACGGATGAGATGAAATCATACTCAAAGCTCCGCTTGGAGAGGACTAACCAGCTGGGTGCCAGGATGAAGAGGGCTGCTGAGGCAGAGGAAGAAAAGAAATTGAAACAAGTAGATGTCATCATAGACATAGTAATGTGGTATAGAGCCTTCATTGCCATCTATTTTTTACATGATTGTCCACTCAACTCAATTGTTCAGATACATCAGTAAAAGCTGTGCTCATTTGGAAAACATATTCATACATTCGAATCTTTGACAAAGGCAGTTTATTTTCTTGTTCTTGTAAGTACAGTTGCAACCTGCAAGCCTTATATGTGTATTTTATATGGAGCTGGAGAGGTTTAATTAAGGTAACAAAAATATAATCATAGGCTGTTACAAATACTTATAATCACCACAAGCCTAAGCCTAAGCCACGCTGCTTTACAAACTGGCAAACCAACAATGATAGTTGTGGTCTGTGGATATTCATCATTAGAACTAGCATGGAAGTAAGACATTCAGGAATGAAACTCCCTTCCATGCCACTTATCCACCAACTGAGAGAACTTGGCCAATATACCATGGCTACTGCAACCTCATAGTTCTTCAAACTCCACATCAATAACATTTTGTTTCGCCTTTGATGATGAGGACCCATTACTGTTTCTTGGAAACGGGTCGCCGGTTGGTTGCCACACAATGTTCCCACAACCAGCACAACGCACGACTTGGGTTCTAGCCCCAACAAACTGTTGCTTACAAGCGGGGCACTCTCCCTGTTCAAAAACAAATGTTACGTTTGAGAAAATGCCTCAACAAATCAACAATGGCAGAACATGAAGAAGTTTGCATGATAGACAAGATAAATCAACCAGACAATAATGTCATCAACTGAAAATACCACACGGAATGTCAGCTCATCAAACAAGCTTGGCCAAGTTCTGAACCAAGCTCTCAAGATCATAACTGGTTAATGGTTAACAGTTAAAATAAATATGCTTGATTACATCAATGTATCGTGGGATCACAATCAGTGCCACACAATATACAATATCGTGCTCATAACTAGTAGCTAAACGGCCACGAATCAGGGACAAACATAAAAAGTCATTTTCACAATATATCATTTATATAAACTCAATCTTCACTTTGATATTCCACCAAATTCAGCTGTAGATGTTGCGGCAACTATGATTTGGATAGCCCAAGCTGAGATACGAAATCCAAAATAAATCACAGCAATCACTGTCACTGCACAAAGATAGAAGGAAATACCTTGATCATGAGATTGTTGGCCAAACCTCCAATGAGAAGAGGTCCAGCAAATGGTAGTACCCATACACCAAATATCAAGAACCTAAACAACCATCCAGAAAGTGCAAACCAGAGGAAGAAAACAGTCTGCAAGGAACCCAAGACAACGTTATAGTAGCAAAAACTTACTGAAGCTTTTCATTCAGCACCAAAAGCAAAAGAAATAATAACGGCCAGCTATTAGTATAACAACGCCTTATATATGCTTAACAGCAAAAGAGGAAAAAATAACAGCAAATTATAACAATGTAGAACAAACGCCTTATATATAACAACGTCTTTTTACACAACGGCAAAAGCAAAGATAATTAACAGCCAGCTATATGCAATGCCCTTTTATACAACAATGTAAAAAGAAAAAGAACATTGCCAGCAGCTACATGTGGAACAACATCTTCCACTGTCTAAGAATTTAAAGATTTTCTAACTAAGAGTCACAAGAGATAATCCACAATTCTACTCTCAAAAACAGATCACTATCACACAGTCGACAATAGCACCATTACAACTAGTTTTTCAACAGCTCCCACGCAATTACCCATTCATTAACAACGTGTACTATAACCATCAAAAAGCAAAAACACACGCACGCACACACAAACACAGTAAAAGCCTTCAGCAACAAAATTTATCACAGATACGGAAGTCCCCAGCAGTACCCACCACCATACTTTTTCCTAATGGGCTGCCTGCAGCATCACTCAGCTCCCTCCTGTACTGCAAATCAGCAAGACATAACAAGTATCACAAATATGCAAAAACAATTAAATAGAACAAATCAAGAACTCATCATTTCATCAAATACTACCTCCAAAACCAATAACTTCACTGGAAGTATTTACTCATACTCGAAACCCTAGAATTTAAATTCAATTTAGCATGACTGAATCATACAGAGAAGCCAGAAAAACCAAAGAACAAACCCTAGGCCAATTCCGGCTGAAATCGAGAGTAAAGCCTCTCCACTTCAGCCGAAGCTCATACTCCCGATCAATCTCCCTCGCCTTGTCCCTTGCAGCTCTCACCGCCTCGTTCACCTTCACCGAGACCTTATACTCCCGGTCAATCCGTTCCGCCGTCTTCCTCGCCTCGTACACAAAGTACTCGAACTTATCGTTCGCCGTCTGCCACGCGTCCTTCCACGCCTCGCCCGACGACACGCGCCGCGCGAAGCCGTCGAAGTCGCTCCTCTGGAAGGCTCTGGCGACGCGCAGCTGCGCCGGGCGGCGCAGGAACAGATCGCTGCAGCGGCGAAGCTGAAGAGGCGACAGCTGGTTATGGCGCCATGATGAGAGGGTCGTCGTGTCCATTGGGGGAAGCTCCTCGTTTGTGGTTTGTAAGCGCTTTGGTGCAAATGAAGGCAGTTGAGAGCTTTCTGGTGTTGTTTGGGGTCTGGATATGACAAGACGAGGAAGATGAAGGGCCTAATCGCAATTTGACAAAGTTACAGAATGGCGTGATAAATTTTATTTGTGAAATTTAGTCCATATTCATATGATAGGGCGCAGACCAGGAGAACAATATGTGATTAAATGTTGAGCTGGAGAACAGACATGACTTGTTTCTTCTTCCTCGAGTAACAATCCGAACACTGCCAAAGAAAATAACATGATGGTACAAAGTTTTGGGAGCTAGAAGAGTGACTAGAGGAGCATCCAACAACGGAGGGTCGGCGATTTAGTGTTTTTGCATCCTCTCGACAAGGTGAGATGCGACTGAATGGAGGTGGAGCTCGTGTTGCTAGTAGGGCCTGTACCTCATAGGCCGCCTCATCCTTGGCACGCGTCTGCGAATCCCTGCCGCAGCTCTCGAGTGACTCGATCAGGCACGCTAAAGAAAGCGAGCTGGGGCGAAACCCCAACGCGCCCATTTGAGCGAAAAGCTCCATACCTTCGTCAACTTCGCCAGCTCTACAAGCATCTTGGATGGATTTGTTGTAGAGCTCACAGGACAGCTCCTGGCACCCACCTTCCACATTCAGCTCAAATTTCATTCCTTCACCGGAATAATCAACACACTCGTTGCTCTGCAACGTGTCAGACGTTCCAGTTCCGATCCTGAACTTCATCTGACCTCGCTGGAAGGTTGAACCTAATCTTAACCTGTGGATAACTGAGGTGAAGAGTGGCGCCGTGGTTGATATCGGCGACGAAACAAGCTGCATATCCGCACACCCTTTCACTTCCCGCGCTGATAATTCGCCGCAAAATCTGCTCTTGATTTGAAACCCGGATCGAAGACAGCTACGAGCCTACGAGTCGAACTGCTTCATCCTTCAAATCCTCAGAATGATGATTTTCCCCACAAACTGCCGCTTTCTGATATTCCGAAAAATTTTCCGGTCGAATACCAATAAAGGGTTAGTACTGACACAGACAGTCGGGCCCAGTTTGTCTCGGCCCTGAATCTTATCGGGCCTAGTCAAAGCTTTTCTCATCAGGCCCGATTCCTCTGATGCGTGCTTGTCATTTGAAATGGTCGATTTTTTTGATGCATTTGATATATAATCTTAGTATGTTGTGTTAACGGAATCAGTTAAGAATTTGGTTCAAATTCAGAATTGGAAATTTGGCTTCAGTGGAATATTTTAGTGGTTTAAATCAACTCTGCGATCCTGCATTCATATTCTTATTTTACTTGATACTTGATTCATTGATTCAGTAGCAGAGCTAATTTGTACTTTGTGGTAGGAAAAAATTAAAATATATTATTGAGATCATTATGCCTGAAATGAATGTACAAAAATATGAAATGCAATATTTTAAGCTGAATTGGTATAGAAAACAATATTTTTAAACTGAACATGGGGGACAAAATAAGAAATATAATAATTTTAAATTGAATTGGGGTTAAAAAATACAAAATATATTATTTTTATACTGAGTTAAGAGTGAATTGATTGCAAGGTGCTGTTTTCAAGAGTTTAAAGAGATACCTTAATTGGTGTACATAACATTGTAATTTGGGTTTTGGAGTAATTGTTATTGATAAGGTGGGTAATTGTGCAGTCACCCAAGCCATGATGAAGCACAACAATGTGATTCCTAATGGACGTTTAAGAAGCGTTAGCAGAAATATGTGAAGACATGGTTAACCAGCCAGCCCGGAAGAACCGAAGGCGAATTGGTAAGCTGACTGATGACTGTCCGTTGGGCCTTGTTTTCCTTTGTAATGTAATGTGTAGGTTATGGCTGAAAGTAGATGTGGTGATGCTTTTCAGCTAGGCAAATGAAGTTCAGGATCGCAGGACCGCGCTGGAACCCCAAAGAAGCTTGCCCCGAAAGTCGGAATTTCAGTAGATCACCGACGGAGGAACAGTTTTCTTGAGGGTCTCCTAGCTAATGTTCAGAAATTGCAGACCTACAACTGTAAGCTGGTTATCTTCCCAAGACGTCCTCGCAAGACCAAGGTATCATAACCTTGCAATCAGAATTGCCTTCCTTGCATCACTGACCACAGCACCAAAAACTGAAACACTCTTTTTCTCTGCAGGCCGGTGATTCTACGCCTGAGGAGCTTGCAACTGCTACTCAAGTCCAAGGCTCTTTCATGCCGCCAGCCGTGGAACTTGTTAAGGTTGCGGATGAGATGAAATCTTTCTAGGCATACTCAAAGCTCCGCTTGGAGAGGACTAACAAGCGTCATCTGGGTGCCGGTATGAAGAGGGCTGCTGAGGCAGAGGAAGAAAAGAAATTGAAACAAGTAGATGTCATTATAGTAATATGGTATAGAGCCCTCATTGCCATCTATTTTTTTACATGATTGTCCACTCAACTCAATTGTTCAGATACATCAGTAAAAGCTGTGCTCATTTGGAATACATATTCATAAATTCGAATCTTTGACAAAGGCAGTTTATTTTCTTGTGCTTGGAAGTACAGTTGCAACCTGCAAGCCCTATATGTGTATTTTATATGGAGCTGGAGATGTTTAATTAAGGTAACAAAAAGATAATCATAGGCTGTTACAAATACTTATAATCACCACAAGCCTAAGCCTAAGCCACGCTGCTTTACAAACTGGCAAACCAACAATGATAGTTGTGGTCTGTGGATATTCATCATTAGAACTAGCATGGAAGTAAGACATTCGGGAATGAGAAACTCCCTTCCATGCCACTTATCCACCAACTGAGAAAACTTGGCCAATATACCATGGCAACTGCAACCTCATAGTTCTTCAAACTCCACATCAATAACATTTTGTTTCGCCTTTGATGATGAGGACCCATTACTGTTTCTTGGAAACGGGTCGCCAGTTGGTTGCCACACAATGTTCCCACAACCAGCACAACGCACGACTTGGGTTCTAGCCCCAACAAACTGTTGCTTACAAGCGGGGCACTCTCCCTGTTCAAAAACAAATGTTACGTTTGAGAAAATGCCTTAACAAATCAACAATGGCAGAACATGAAGAAGTTTGCATGATAGACAAGATAAATCAACCAGACAATAATGTCATCAACTGAAAATACCACACGGAATGTCAGTTCCTCAAACAAGCTTGGCCAAGTTCTGCACCAAGCTCTCAAGATCATAACTGGTTAATGGTTATCAGTTAAAATAAATATGCTTGATTACATCAATGTATCGTGGGATCACAATCAGTGCCACACAATATACAATATCGTGCTCATAACTAGTAGCTAAACGGCCACGAATCAGGGACAAACATAAAAAGTCATTTTCACAATTTATCAATTATATAAACTCAATCATCGCTTTGATATTCCACCAAATTCAGCTGTAGATGTTGCTGCAACTATGATTTGGATAGCCCAAGCTGAGATATGAAATCCAGAATAAATCACAGCAATAACTGTCACTGCACAAAGATAGAAGGAAATACCTTGATCATGAGATTGCTGGCCAAACCTCCTATGAGAAGAGGTCCAGCAAATGGTAGCACCCATACACCAAATATCAAAAACCTAAACAGCCATCCAGAAAGTGCAAACCAGAGGAAGAAAACAGTCTGCAAGGAACCCAAGACAACTTTATAGTAGCACAAACATACTGAAGCTTTTCATTCAGCACCAAAAGCAAAAGAAAAATTAACGGCCAGCTATTAGTATAATAACGCCTTATATATGCTTAACAGTAAAAGAGGAAAATTTAACAGTAGAACGTCTTTTTACACAAGGGCAAAAGCAAAGATAATTAACAGCCAGCCATATGCAACGCCCTTTTATACAACAATGTAAAAAAGAAAAAAAACATTGCCAGCAGCTACATGTAGAACAACATCTTCCACTGTCTAAGATTTTAAAGATTTTCTAACTAAGAGTCACAAGAGATAATCCACAATTCTACTTCCTTTTCCTATTCTCAAAAACAGATCACTATCACACAGTCAGAAAATAGCACCATTACAACTAGTTTTCAACAGCTCCCACGCAATTACCCATTCATTAAGAATACGTACTATAACCATCAAAAAAGCAAAAACACGTGCGTGCGCACAAACACAGTAAAAGCCTTCAGCAACATAATTTATCACAGATACAGAAGTCCCCAGCAGTACCCACCACCATACTTCTTCCTAATGGGCTGCCTGCAGCATCACTCAGCTCCCTCCTGTACTGCAAACCAGCAAGACATAACAAGTATCACAAATATGCAAAAAAAATTAAATAGAACAAATCAAGAACTCATCATTTCATCATATACTACCTCCAAAACCAATAACTTCACTGGAAGTATTTACTCATACTCGAAACCCTAGAATTTAAATTCAATTTAGCATGACTGAATCATACAGAGAAGCCAGAAAAACCAAAGAACAAACCCTAGGCCAATTCCGGCTGAAATCGAGAGTAAAGCCTCTCCACTTCAGCCGAAGCTCATACTCCCGATCAATCTCCCTCGCCTTGTCCCTTGCAGCTCTCACCGCCTCGTTCACCTTCACCGAGACCTTATACTCCCGGTCAATCCGCTCCGCTGTCTTCCTCGCCTCGTAGACGAAGTACTCGAACTTATCGTTCGCCGTCTGCCACGCGTCCTTCCACGCCTCGCCCGACGACACGCGCCGCGCGAAGCCGTCGAAGTCGCTCCTCTGGAAGGCTCTGGCGACGCGCAGCTGCGCCGGGCGGCGCAGGAACCGATCGCTGCAGCGGCGAAGCTGAAGAGGCGACAGCTGGTTATGGCGCCATGATGAGAGGGTCGTCGTGTCCATTGGGGGAAGCTCCTCGTTTGTGGTTTGTAAGCGCTTTGGTGCATATGAAGGCAGTTGAGAGCTTTCTGGTGTTGTTTGGGGTCTGGATATGACAAGACGACGAAGATGAAGGGCCTAATCGCAATTTGACAAAGTTACAGAATGGCGTGATAAATTTTAGGGAAAAATCTTAAAAGGGATCCCGAACTATACTCATCTCCCCGCTTACGGTCCGAACTATCAGAATTGACAAATAGGAGGCAAAAATACAGACTTCCGTTAAACATAGTAACCCTGTTAATTCCCCATCCACTCCCGTTAACATCTGTTAACCCTCGTCCTTCTCATTCCGTCTCAATTGTCATCGTGTCCCATTCTGGCATCGATTGTTGGTCCCTCGTCCTTCAACCATTCCACGGGCTGCATCTAGGGCATAACAGGTGACAATCTCATCCGTTCCTCCTTCAACCATACCACACCTGCATTTAGGATTTTTTCTTCACTCGTCTTCTTCACTTAGGTTCTAATTCTGGGGTGTTCGATAATGGAGGATAAGATGTTGAATGTTAAGGTCTGGCATGGGGATGCTTTACACAAGGCGATTGTGAACAGTACGTTGGGGGCAGGGCGGAGATCCTGAAAGGGATACATACGGATTCCCTTACTTTGTTTGATTTTTAGGATTTGGCTGCTGAATACGGGTGGCTGCTGAATACGGGTACAAGAATGGGGTTAGGAGGTATTGGAAATTTTCTAAAACACATTTGTCATTCAGGCATTTGCTAGAGTCTGACAAAGATTTGGTAGATATGATGCTCGCTTTCAATGATGGGGAAACTGCAGAGGTTTATTTTGAAGAGAAGGATACAGGTGGTGATGACCATCAACTCGTGTGCGTTGAAGATGATGCAGAGCCTCTACAAGCGGTTGCTGAAGAACCTGAAAAAGCTTCAGATTGTGAGTCAGAATCAAAAAGTACTTAGGTATGGTTTTTAAGATATCTTCTGAAGGACATTGGTGCTCGTAGGGAGGGAAATTGGTGTTTCATATCAGATCAACAAAAGGTATTTTTTTTTCAATGCTGTGTTGCTGCCATTTTAGGTGTTGTTATCCGTTGTGACATGATTTCCATATTTTTATTGCGGCCATAGAATCGTTGTTGTATTTGTTTTTACTGTTATCCATTGTTACTTGCTGCGGCTAGAAAAAATGAAGAGAAAAAAGGAAGAGAAAAAAGGAAGGTCGCCACATAGCTCAAGAACTCATTTTTGACGCAGAACAACGAACTGTGAAGAAAGCGAAAGTGAGAAGGAAAACCACAGTCTCAACGCAATCAGAGCTGAATGAGCGCCAGGTTCCTTTGTTTGTGGCTGTTTTTTTTTCTGTTCCAACCAATTATACTTATGCCTGCTGCTGTGCACTTTTTATCTGTTTCTGGCTGCCTAGGATTTTTATTCTGCCTGGTTCCGTCCAATTTTTTTTCCTTGCTACTGCTGCTGTCCATTTTGTATTATGGCTGATGTTGTCCAATTTTTATTTTATGGTCTACTATCCTTTGTTCTTCCACTTGTTGCTGTCCATTTTTTGTGCTATCATTAATTCATTACTCAATCCATGAATAACTTGTTGTTCTATTGCTGCTACATTATCTAAGGCTGATTTTTTTAATTTTCTGCAGGGATCGACTTCGCGGACAGCGGACTACGTGATCCATGAAGCCCGAGCACCTAGGGGACCAATGCAAATACATTCCCATGGTGGACATGCCCAGTTTACACAAGGTTCCACAAATCTCGCTCCCAGACAACCTGCAGTTTGATTCCCAAGAGGACCAAGTTTTTTTTGGCTATTGTGCTAATTATAACATGAGAAGTTGTATGCCAGGGGACTGCAGAACTTCTCATTTTAGGTGTATTTTGAAAGTGTGACTACAAGTCGTAATCACTACAAGTTGTATTTTCTTGCTCGAAAACATTGCACTTTGAATCACGCAAACAAAATTCTTGTACTCTTGCGGATTCAATCAAGCAAGACACTTGTTTCACACATTGTTGCTCAAAATTGAAGTCAAATGCTGTCAAAATATTGTTCGCAAACAAAATAAACTCGCTTCGAATATACAATGAAGGTAAATAATACACAAGTTGTCCTTCAATTTTACACAATATACTTGTTTCCTTACCAGCTTGGACTCATTCCTAAGCTGCAGACAGAACAATCTTCTAGGCGATATTCCAAGTGCTTTGGGATATTCAAGAATCTGCAGGTATTTTCATTTGGAACTAATAACATTGACAGTTGGAGCATTGGTGATTTGAACTTCAAACATCCATTTACCAGTCTCAGCAATTTGTGATACTTGAGTTTGATGCGAAATCAGTTTGGGAGAGTGATTTATAATTCAGTTGGGAACCGCTCCATTATCCTCCATTATCGAACACCCCGGAATTAGAATCAAGTGAAGAAGACGAGTGAAGAAAAAATCCTAAATGCAGGTGTGATATGGTTGAAGGAGGAGCGGATGAGATTGTCGCCTGTTATGCCCTAGATGCAGCCTTGGAATGGTTGAAGGACGAGGGACCAACTATCGATGCCGGAATGGAAGCGCCGGAATGGGACACGATCTCTGTCCGACAATTGAGACGGAATGAGAAGGACGAGGGTTAACAGATGTTAACGGGAGTGGATGGGAAATTAACAGGGTTACTATGTTTAACAGAAGTCTGTATTTTTGCCCCCTATTTGTCAATTCTGATAGTTCAGACCGTAAGCGAGGAGGTGAGGATAGTTCGGGACCCCTTTTAGAATTTTTCTCTAAATTTTATTTGTGAAATTTAGTCCATATTCATATGATAGGGCGCAGACCAGGAGAACAATATGTGATTAAATGTTGAGCTGGAGAACAGACATGACTTGTTTCTTCTTCCTCGAGTAACAATCCGTACACTGCCAAAGAAAATAACATGATGGTACAAAGTTTTGGGAGCTAGAAGAGTGACTAGAGGAGCATCCAACAACGGAGGGTCGGCAATTTAGTGTTTTTGCATCCTCTCGACAAGGTGAGGATGCGACTGAATGGAGGTGGAGCTCGTGTTGCTAGTAGGGCCTGTACCTCATAGGCCGCCTCATCCTTGGCACGCGTCTGCGAATC
>NQLW01000494.1:0-10780 GCA_002312845.1 Kalanchoe fedtschenkoi
ATCCTGTTGCCCACTTTATGCTGATTTGATGCAGGCATCTTATTCTTTCTATAGCATTTGGCAGCTGTAAGAATTGAAGACTCTGCGCAGACACTAGTTTGACCAATGGAGCCTGCATTATGCAAATCGAGCGTCATAGAAAGGCTCATGGGTCTTGATTCACCTCCAACTTCGCAGCCTATACAGAAACAGCGCGGAGTGTTTTCTGACAACTATCTCAAGAAAATGTCCTCCACAGGCATCGGGATAAAACAACCGGTTTTTGAGAGATGTATAACTTGGATGGAGGTGGATCCACCTGTTTCTGGTGACTCATTTGATGTATCGACATACTCATCAGCGAAGCATCGTTTTAATATCCGAGGTCACCACCTGTCGGATCACAGACCATCTCCAGAATTCACTGAAGTCATTGGAGATTATGGCAGGGATGTGCCGGTCAGTCCTCATCACCACCGCTCTGATTTTTCTGAACCATCAAATTATTTTTATAGCGAATTGAAAAAGAAGCAAAGTAGAGATACACGTCGACTCAGTCTCAGTCCTTATTCTCTGTCCAATTCTAAGGGCAATATGTGTCATTCCCCTGTCAAAAGTTATGCGGAACTACATCAGTTTAATTCTTCCAGGCTTGTTCAGTCTCTTGAAGTTTTTCTGTCAGGTAATAGAAGCCAGGCTCACATTTCTGCTTGCAGTGATGACAGTGAGAGAAATTCCAATATGAACAACCTGCCATCATCTAAGCTCAGGCATAGAATGCATGTAGATCCTGAAAAGGAAGTGGCTTCACATCCAAGACGTATAAAGCAAGATGTGAAGTTGTCCAACTCAAAAGTGAAAACCAGGTATTCTCGAGAACAAGCTGAATCCATAGCCGTGGCGCCTTTGTTTCAAAGTCATTTAGGCCACCAGAGGATGCGACACAAAACACAGTCCTCAAATTTCGAAGACCCGTGTTTGAGGGCATTGCAGGCTATTAAGCACAGTAGGAGGACATGGAAGATGCTGAAATATGGTCATGAAGGTGCTGCGACATCTAACATCTGCATCAAAAGCTCAAAGGAATTGTCATCTCTCTCTTGCTCTGAACCAAAGTATGAGTGCAGCATAGACCAGGTCAAAGCTGCTGGGAAAAACTCTACTATCCTCAATTCATTGGCTGATAACGGCAGAGATTCGGGTTCGGATTATTGTTTCAGCTTGGAAATCGGTTATGAAAAAGAATGCAGTGACATAAATATGTCAGATGCAACCTTGGCACATCCAAATGGACCAGTTACTGATTCGGCCTTTACAAATGTTGATTTTATGAAGGAAAATGACATCAGATTGATGAATATGCTTTCCGAAATAAAAAAGTTGTCACCATTGGGAGCCACCATGGCAGTTGCAGATCAGATTCCTTCCTATGCTCGTCTTGGCTGCAAAAAGCAGGTTTAGTTCTGAGTTGGATTGCTGCAAATTTATACTTAAGTTTGAATGTATCATTTGGGCGTGTCAGTCTTGTGGCTCAATGAAATCTTTTTCATGCTATTATAGGAGTCAATTCCTGCTCTCCCTGATATCGCAATGGGCGCTTTGCTGAGCTTTGAATCTCTATCTCCTAGAAGCTCAGAGGAGGCTTGTCAGCGCAGTCCAGTCTCGGTACTTGAATCATCGTCAAATGCAGTGGCATTATCAGATTCAGATCACTTTAAATATGTCAGTGCTGAGCTTCAAGGTATGATTCATTAATTATCATCCTTTGTTTCCAATAGAAACTGAATTGTGCCATTTGAACATCATCTCACTCTCTCTTTTTTACATGACTAGAATTAAGATTGCAACTTCAACTACTGGGAACTGAATTTGCTGAAGGGTTCTCTGGGGCTGATGAAATCAAGGACTCACCCTTGGTAACAGATTTAAGGTGGTTGGAATTAGGAGCAGATATTGAAGCGATTGGTTCTGAACTGGAAGGCTTGTTGATGGATGAGCTCATTGAGGATTTCATCTGTACGTGATTCTTTTTGTGTGAACATGTAGATATACAAACAGATTTCCCTGAAGTTGCGAGTGAAGCTTTGTGAAGGTCAGTTTTAAGGTACATAGGCATATATCAGCATACATACATAGTTTTTTTTTTCATCGTACTTGAGAATCATAGGAGCATTCATGATTTCATGTAAGTGACAATTTTGGCTATTTGGATTGATGTAATCACAGAATTGTATAGTATTTGTGTCTCTCTGTTCTGTATACTCTTTTGCGAAAGAGACATGAAATATCCATGAGAATTAATTGCCAGCTTCGGAAAACCCAAGGTTTCTTCTGCTTGTCCTGTTTTTTTTTTTATGTCCATTGTAGACTTAGATTTTGTTTTGTTGCATTTATTGGGCTCTATTAAGAGGTGTTCTCTTGTTATATTAAGCATTCAGTGAACCAAATACTTATTCTTTTCTGTTAATGAATATTTGAAAAGTCCAAATGATTCGTTACCAATTCTATATCTGAATCATTCAGAGGTGATCGATACGACTATCATAATTAGCTCTTTATTTTTTCATATTTTTCTGGAATCAACTCTATCTCGGATTGTACTTCAATCAGAATCATATCAATGCTGACTACAGCTAGTTTATTCAATTAGAATCTCACGGACTTTATAAATAAATATTTTTTTGTAACATGATTATAAATTTTAATTTTATTTTTATGTAGTAAAATTATAATTATAATTATAATTTAAGTTTATATTGATAAATCATTATATATTAAGACATTTAAAAAATGAATACTAAATGAAAATAAATCATTTAGCAATCAGATGTGGTTTGATAAGTGGTCTGATCATCCAAATTTTCATACTGTATTCAGCATTCAGCTCTTAATTTTACAGAACGACAGCGTAATGACGGTGCTTAAAAGTACTTTGAAACATAGTAAATAAAATTGGGCAACTTGCGATCAGATTTCAATTTGCCGAGTGAATGCCTGTATAATTTTACTCATTGACTGTGCCAATGGAACTTCAATCAAACTGACAAGTTGCAACTTGCCAGTCGATTTACTTCTGGTTCTCGTCTCTCTCTTTTATTTGTCACATAATTAAACTATTTATTCTTTTATTTGTTACTTTAGAATTCTAATGCAAATTTAATTCCCAAAACTACTTTAAAGTCATATATCAAATAAATTCTATTTTTTCAACAAAAATTTAAAATTTATCCATATGTAATTATGAGATATAGTGGGTATGTCATTGAGGATGACCAACAAAGCTGGATAAAATTTGGGGTCTTATTACCAAGGCGGTTTACATTGTTTAAATTAAAGAGACAAGAAAATCTTTGAAGGGTGTCTTAACGATATTGTTTAGATTATGAAACCTTGTCATATATAATTAATTTATTATCAAATTATTTGTATGATCAAATTATAAAGTTACTTAGTACACTCTAAACCCCAAGATATGACTTACTTTAGAATCGAAAATTAAAGCCGATTAATAACTTTTTTAGTTTTCACAGTTTGTTTTGTAGTAATTTTTTTCCTTCAAATGCAAATAAGATTATTTAAAATTTAACATATAACTCGCCATGTACTAGATATTATAAGATGAATCAACACTCCTGTTAGGGTTAGAAATTATTAGACATACTATAAAAAGCTAAGGGTTCCACGTAAAGGAGGGTCAGTATAATAGAAACCCTAAGGCTGCGTTTAGTTTAGGGAAAATTTTAAAGAAAGGAAAATTTTTGGGAAAATAAGATGAAATTTTTTATTTAGTGGAGAAAATATTGAGGATGGAAAATTAAAAAAATGAGAAGAAAATTTTCTTAAAATTAAAATGTATTTTAGCATTTTTTACAAAAATTTTCATCTCACAGACTCGAGAGAAGGGAACATCCCAACAGTTATAGTAGACTAATAAATGATATGTACAAAACTCAAGCGCTTATAAATCGAAAAATACCTGCAAAAATAGCTATATTAAATAGGATTTGTCTTTATATGACTTCCAATCAAATCTTGAATCCATTGCGAAATTCAACCATTTCCTTGTATTTTGTTCAATCCATAAACACATGCAATCCCATTTCCAAGTGAGACCACTCGACCGATCTCATTCACTTTCAAATTCTTGTAAAAGTTGGTAATTCTACTTTCCAATAGAATAGTTAGTTCCGTAGCTATGGGGGAGAATTCCATACTTCAATTGAAGATCGAAGTCAAGGGGGGATGCCGCATGTTTAAAGCAGAGTCCTCAACAAATAAAAATAAAATAAAATAAATTCAATGTGAAATTAATTTTCCCTCGTATTTTTCTTTCTTTCAAATTTTCTCCAAACCAAACTCTACAAGTCCTTGCAACAAATTGATTAATCTATTATGAAATCCATCCATAATGGGATATGACAAGGTAACTGTTTTCAGCTACCCAACTCGATCGGATCAATACAAAATGAAAAGTTAACAAAGCCATTAAAGGCAAAGCTCCGAGCGAGAAGTAACATATTGTATTGCCGACAGTTTGCGAAAAGATCAGGGCCTCATGGGTACCTTCCAATTATAGGTGTCAAATTTGAGGGATCCTAGGTGGTCGTCCAAACTCCAAAGACATGGAAACAGTGCAAGAGACACCGGCCTGAGAGGTTTTCTACGTATCAATATCCTCATCATTCTGGTTAAACGGTGCAGGTGGTAGGGGGTTTGGTTGGAATGTATCAATTTGTCGAAGTAATGACGCACGTCAGACTGGCTTACTTTTTGGTACCAATAATAGAGGCTTGTCCAGAAGATGATTGATGAGCTAGCTGGTCCAGCAGTTAGATTAGGGTTAGTCTTTGCAGCACTTTTCCCCAGCTGCCCATGAACATGATGGATTAACATCACTTAAATTTTCTTAGATGGACACGTTCACTATTTTAATTAGCGGCAGACACACCCAATAAGATGGTGTCAAATCAACAAATCCAGATTCTTATTATGTATCTAACTTCAGAAACGTATTAGCAGAAGACATGGACTGATGAAACCCTATGGAGCGAGTCCAACTATATTTTATGGGTCTAATTTTATTAGTTAATGGACGAAGTGAACTATGTTCTTACATGCACAACACCAACTTCATTTGCGCGATCGTTCAAACCGTAAATGGAATCTTGTGCATATTTAATCAGTACACGTTAAAAAATAGTAAAATTGGTTTCATGCTTAAAACTAATTGATAATGAGAGTGAGAGAGTTCGAATATATTTTATGGATGCAATATTATAACCTAATGAATGATGTGAGACTAAAATTTTGATGCACCAATCAACTTTTCTGATTTCATCTCTCTTAAATGAAGTGGCTATCTGGCTGATACTCCATCCGTCCTCTAATATATGTCGTTTAAGCAGTGGCGGATCCAGGATTTTACATTTGGGGGGGCGAAAAATTACATATGTAAATTTTGTTAACAGAATTACACATGATCATTGAAATTAAAATTTGGGGGGGCGAAATAAAAAATTTATCGAAATTAATAATATAATATTTATTTTTTAATTTTTTATGTTATACTTAAAAAAAATTTTGAAAAAATTTGGGGGGGCGACGGACCCCATTGCCCCCCCCAGTCCATCCGCCACTGCGTTTAAGGTTAATTTGAGTAGCTTAAGACGAAGTAAATACTAGCGGTTGAACAAATTAATTGAGTGGTTGATTGGTATTTTTTAAAAAAAGTTTGTGCAAAAAGTAAAATTAGTAGATGATTATTGGTGATGAATGATTTTTTTATTGATTATGATAAAGAAGTAATTAATATTTGACGTTTTAAGGTAGTTGTTGATACTAAATATGCATTGAAAATTGTTAAATGACAAATAAAAATGGATAAAAAAAATCAATTACGTAATATGTAAAAGAGAACAGACGAGTAACATTTAACACTAGACGAGATGTATAATGTCAACTCTAGAGAGTTGTACAGCTTTGCCCACCCAACACATATTTTATTTTCCTTAGTAATTATAATCCAATCGATTATAACGAATATATGAGACACGTGTGGCTAATCAGTAGTTTGTCTAACTTTTAGGTGTGAAAATGGCAGGTGAACAAAATTAATTTTAGATGTAATAGGAGATTAAGCTCTCTCTCTCTCTTCCAGTAACATAAAACTATGGATGTCGTGTTTGTCTCCTTCAAACAAACGCACTAGTGAAACTGGTGTTGGTTTAGTTTTTTTTTTTTTTTAAAAAAAAAAATTTGACTATGCCTTCAGATTTATTAGATAAAAATAAAAAAATCTCGAGCTATATGGATAACGGCTTATGTCACTTAAAAAAAATTTAAAAGGGGTTTTAAACTATCCAGCTTACTCAATTGAGGCTTCACGATTTTCAAAAAGGGTACGATTAAAAAAAATTAGACTGATTTTGGATAATATTTAAGATCAGTTCGTTTGAAAACTTAAATATAATTGATCTTATTAAATTTATTGAGAATCATTGATAATTGAGTATAAAAAGACGTCATTTTCTTTATGTGTGTAAAATGATATTATTTATTTTGATAACCAAACAATGTAATTTTCATATAAAAATCTAAGTCTTATAATAATATTAGCTTACAAATATAATGGTAAATTTTATTTTAGAAAATCAGTCCAATTTTTTTCACTTCACTTTTGGGAAATCATGATAGTTCAGACCGTAATTAGATAAGTGATGGTAGTTCAAAAATCTTTTCAGGTTTTACCCCTTAATTTTATCAGATAAAAATCTAGCTGATGGTCATAAAGAAAACGGCTCATATGAGCTACTCCCTCCGTCCTCTAATACATGTCGTTTAAGGTTAATTTGAGTAGATTAAGATAAAGTTAATGCTAGCGGTTGAACAAATTTAATGAGTGGGTGATTGTTTTTTTAAAAAGTTCATGCAAAAAGTAAAATTGGTAGATTATTACTGGTGATGAATGATTTTTTGTTGATTATGATAAAGAAGTGATTAATAATGTTTGACGTTGATATTAAATACGCATTGAAAATTATTAAGTGATAAGTAAAAGTAGACAAAAAAATTCAATTAAGTGATATGTAAAATGAGACAAAGAGAGTAAGAAAGAATATGCACAACACAACCCAAAAAAAAAACCTTTAATATAAATATGAGTGTCTTTACTCACAGTTACCCCAGTTTTCCAATAATTAATTATTCATGGGTGCTTGGGTGTGTTGAAAGATGGTCACTCACCTACCCAAATGACAAAAGTTAATGATATTTTAGGTTTTTTCTTTTTCAAATTCTTTTCTTGTTTCTTTTGTTCTTTTTCTCCAGTCAATTGATTGTCTGCTAATTACTATTATCACCAACTCAGTTTTTCCATCTTTCCCCTTTTCAATTTATTTTATGATTTTGGTTTTTAAAGATTAGTGAAAAGATTTTTAACTTAAGAAGTTGATTTTGAATTTTCTGAAACCGAAGGGTATGAAGCAAAAAGAAGACAACGCGATCATCATGAATGAGGATTTTTAAATATGATGAACTGGATGAGATGATGGTCAAGTACTTAACTTTAAAACTAAGTGTTTTGGGCATCTAGCTCACATTTGTGAGCGTCTCTATATAACTCTAACTCTTCATGAGACTATCCTCTCCTTATAATGTCATATATCGGATCTGATCCTTATTAATAAAAACAGTTTTTTTTAAAAAAAAATGATGAATTGGCTGTTGGATTCGAGTCCATCAAGTGATTTTTATTTATTATTAAAAGAGAACAGCAACGATAAATTAAATTAAATTTTGAGCAAGCAAATAAGTTCAAGAAGACAAATTAATTATATATATATATATATATAATGTTTGACAATCTTGTCAGAATGCAAGTACACGCCCTCAATAATTCAAACCAGGTTTAAATTATCACTTTCAAAAATGACGTTTTCGTGACCAAGTTCCTCCAGACATTTGTAAGCTTCCAAACAGGCAAGAGTTGTAATGATGGGGACGAAAAAGTAGTGTCAACAACCTTGCTCTCGATTCCTCCTATTATATACCATATTGATATTTAAGAATAATAATAAGGGGAAAAACCTAAAAGGGGCCCTGAACTATCACCGCTTATCCAATTGCGGTCAGAACTACCATGATTTTCAAAAAGGGTGCAATGAAAAAAAAATTGGACTGATTTTGTAAATTAAAATTTATCATTATATTCCAAACCTAATATTATTATAAGACTTAAATTTGTGTGCAAAAATTACGTCATTTAGTTATCAAAAGACGTTGTTTTCTTTATGTGCTTAAAATGATATAATTTATTTTGATAACCAAACGACGTAATTTTCGCACATAAATCTAAGTCTTGTAATAATATTAGGTTAGGAATGTAATGGTAAATTTTATTTTAGAAAATCAGTCCAATTTTTTTTTCATCGCACCCTTTTTGGAAATCGTGGTAGTTCTGACCGCAATTAGGTAAGTGGTGATAGTTCAGGGCCCCTTTTGGGTTTTATCCCGAAGAACAATACAATTTACATGATTTATCTATTTCAGTCTTATTTCAAGTCTTTAATGTGAAAATATGTTAAAAAGGGCAATTTTGGAACATAAGAAAAATGAGAGTAAATCAAATAAAAGACGGTAATAAGCCGATCTCGAGAGCCGCAGGTAGTGGTTTACTGCCGCGCGTGGGAGGGCTGATACGTATCACACAACAAAATAAAGGAATAGAAGATGACGTGGTCACCAGCTGCGGGCGAGATCCGCACTCGTGGAGACAAGTGACACGTGGACGCGAGAGTTGCATTTTATAATCCGTTCTACAGAATCTTTCCAACGTTCAAAGAGCATATCTTTTTACTCAATTATTTAATTTACACAATTTTAGAAACTATGAAAAGATCAAACAATTATCTATAATATTCTATTAGGAGACAAAGCTTAAATCTCGTTGTATATCTAACAAAATCACTAACAAAATCTCTAAACAGATTAGCTTTCTAATTTGGCTTCTATCTTGATTATGAATTCTATAAGTCGAAGAAGTCTAAAATTCATCATTATCTCCTGAAGATTTACATCATAAAAGAGCCCAAAATTCTTAGTTTAAGTTCTAAGCTACCTCACACCTATGTATAGAGAGCTTGAAGAAGGAGAGAAGGTGTGATTTGAGTTAGAGGTGCAGCGATTCGGTTCGGTTCGGTTTAGTTTTTAATAAAAACCAAACCGAACCATTGGTGGTTGGTTTGAAGAATTTGAGACTGAACCGAACCACTTGTTTCAAAAAACCAAACCTAATCAAACCGTGTGGTTCGGTTCGGTTCGATTTTTTTCCATAAAATTTATTGACTAATTTAATTATTTAATAAGAGATTTTTCATATAAATAATAATATAGATGTACTAATTATATTATATATTCAATTAAATTTAAAAATGATCTAAATGAAACTGTTCAGTTTGGATCGGTTCAATTTGAAAAATATCAAAAATCAAACCGAATCATTAGTTGTCGGTGTTTTAAAACTGAAAATCATAACCAAATCAATAATATTCCAAACCGAACTATTAGTTGTCGGATTTTAAAATTAAAAATCATAACAAAATCAATAATATTCCAAACCGAACCGAGCCTATCAGTTCGATTTGATTTGATTTGGTTCATTAATTTATTGGTTTTTATTTACAGTCCTAATTTGCGTGCCTTAGGGAGCTTGGTGTTGTACAAGGGCGAACCTGAGTTCAAAGCCATGTCACTGATATGTGACAATCTTCAAGGAGCAATAGAGAGCAGCAGGAGATGTAGAATTCAATGCATAAATAGAATTTAATCTTCTGCATCAATGATCAATAATCTCACAAGTCAAAACTACCTGAACATATATGTGCTTATCTCTCTGATTTTCCTTGTTATATGTTTTGATTGTTTCTTATCACTACACCCCTTAATATTTATGATTTTTACACTGTCTAATTGTGTAGTTGTTAAACGTTCAATAACTCAGTCTCTACGGATTGACCATATATGTGCTTACTACTAGCTGGTGAGCATAAATACTACAAAATTATTTGCATAGAACAGCTCAACAATAATCCTGTCACCCATCCTGTAGCAAAATCCAATTTTAAAGACATGCCCTCGAGAAAGCTCCATTAGATCCTGTCAAGAGGCTTACTCATGTCCAACTCAAGGAAGCATATATGGGGGCGGTGACCTACCTTCCAGATTTGATAAAGTGAGATGTTTCATTGGCCAAAATAATATTATCAACGATTAAACGATCTGGAATGAAACCACTTTGATTATGGGAGACCAATTTTCAGAAGCATTGAATTCAAGCAGTTGGTCATCATCTTTGTAATGATCTTCATTGCGACGTAGATTGATCAGTTTAAGGTCCTCCATCCTGTCAAGCTCGGCAAGCCATACCAACAGGAAGAAAATAGAGTCATAGTCTATCTCGTCCGGATGCCTTTTTTCGGAACATTTGAAATAATGCTTCTTTGACTTTCAGTCCATCTACCGGGTTACAATGTGATTCATTCATTTCACTAGACATTCATATGAAGTAAAGGAAAATTTGTTCGAAAATAAAAAAAAATTGTGAAAAAAAGAGAAGGAAAGTTTGTTAGAAAATTGGATGGAAATAGAAAGAAAAATTTGTTTGAAATAAATAATATTTTAACACTTGCCCATTAATTTTCACTCATAACCAAATAAAGAAAAATATGATGAATTTTATGAGAGAATACACTTTCTCCAAATTTTCCTTTTTACCAAATTTTTTTAAAACCAAACACACACAAAA
>NQLW01000496.1:0-18310 GCA_002312845.1 Kalanchoe fedtschenkoi
TGTACAACCAGAATCAGTAGAGCACCGCATGGAAAGATTCTTTTCGAATGCTTTATCTGTAATCCTTGCAGATATAAGCCTTGTCATCAGTGATGATCTTGACTACGAGGTTGGCTTAACAAACATTTGCGCACATGTTCTAAATTCAATAAGCACTTTATTATGCTGCTTACATCTTTTAGCTATTATTATTATATTTAATTTTACTGTTTGCTCTTCATCTACACAAAAAATTGCACAAAACATGAATATTTTGGTTCGACAACTGATTTAAGGATGAGAAAACATCAGTGAGTCACATTTTGCTGCATTCTAGAGTAACACTAGTTTTCTCTGGTCTTCTGTTAGGTGTATCCTTATCCTATTCCAGATATGGTGTCTACAAAACCATTAATTTTATACGGAAGATACCGAGGAAAGTTCCCTGAAATCATAAAAGTTGGAGGCTCTGCGGAAGATATGAGCAATTTCACCTTGGACTTGAAAGTAGAGAACGCTAAAGATATACCAATTGACAAGGTAAATCCATCAGGCTTGTTTGATCTACATGAACTGCTCTGCTCTGGGTTATAGTTGACATAAATACTGCTGATGTCATTTTTCATGGCAATCTTCACGATTGCAATTCTGTTCTATGCTTATGTAAGTTGTTAACTTTCTCTACTCTTCTTTTATAGGTGTTCGCAAGGCGACAAATCGATTTTATGACCTCTCAAGCGTGGTTGTTTAATGATAAGCAGCTCGAGGATAAGGTTAGCTGCTTGAGGCCTCTCTCAATTAGTGAAGCAATTTGTGCATGTTGATTTATACTTGAAGAATGCACTCCTTTCAAACAGGTTGTAAGGCTAAGCATGCAAACTGGTGTTACATCTGAGTACACTCGTATGGCCCTGGTCGAAACTCTAGGAGAGAAGAAATCTATTGGACCAGCTCAAATAGTAGAGGTGTGTGATATGAGGCTGCTTATAGTATATTTTTGTACCCATAAACCATCCGAATTTCCTCAGCAAGTTTTCACTTTTACTATTACTCATGACTTCTTCTGCAAGTTTTCAGTTTCACTTGTGGTGGAAAATGGATCTAGCTGTTCCACAAATATCAAACTTGATAGTTCACAATTCCTACTTGTATTGGAGCGGTAGACGTGCATATGCACGTAGTAGATTTTGGTAGCTTTTGGCAGAAGGGCTGACTTTTCTGAGTTGGGATGCCTTTTAGGTTCTCACCAAAGCAAACAACCCAAAGCAAGCACAGGCCAGTGAGCTGAAGGTGGTATTGCTCCCGCACCTTGGATACGGTTTCGGGAACTTAACAGCCACCAATGACAACATTCCTTGTGGATGTGATGAACCAAAACCACCTGAAGCGGCAGAAATGTTTGTGATGGCAGCTTCCAATTGTTGTGGCAAAATGTGTGAAGCTTGCTGCTGCATGTGCTGCATTCAAGCCTGTTCTCGGATCAACAATCAATGCGGCATCCTACTTACACAACTTGTAACCTCTTTTGCCTGTCTTGGATGCATCAGCTGCTGCGAGCTGTGCTGCTCTGCACAAGATGGGGGGTAAAACCGCGCTGTGCTCCCATATGTCATTGTGGATAAGAGGTGAGTAACAGTAGCAGTACTATAGAGATGTCAAAATAGAACACAATTCTGCCAATGTGTATACTAGTAGGGGACTGGTGTACAGCGATATTCGTCCAGCTGAATCTGGGCCGTGTGCTGATCATGTATGTATGTATGTATTAACTAAGGACTTGGTTGTTTTTCATATTGATTTTGTCAAATGCCAGTTGATTCCCGCTTTTATACACCCTATAAAATTTAATGGATCTTACGAAATTCGAATGAGTCTTTTCTGGTAAGCTTATTGCCCCCTCCCTGAGTTCCTCAATTTACATTTTTGGCACATCTGAACCCGTAGATATGTTGAATCGTAAATGTGGATTTTCGTCGTGCCCTTCGCCACAGGTTCTATTGCCTGGTTTATTGTCACCACAACAGCTTTGACAACCTAGCTGTAACAGCTTAAATAACAACGAAATTGAAGAAAAATGAATTTTTAGCAGAGGTAGACTTTCCTTAATGCTAGTTAGCCTGGAGCGTCTATGTTGGTGTCAGTCACCTTCATTTATAGAAACTGCATGAGAAACACAACTCTGACATTACTTAATATAAATGAGTTGTTTGTACAGAGAAATTGAAAAAAGACAATGACAATGCTTGCTAGTCTCCCCAAATCAACTAGGTTTAATTTAGTCCTTACTGGAGATTTGTTTAATTTAATTTTTTTCCTTTCACATGAGAAATTAAGGATTTACTTGTTACTTTTACTAAGCGAATATGTAACAAAAGATTGATGATAATGCTAATTATTTCAATAATGAGAACTTAAACAATTTTTTAAGAGACAAAAAATATAAATTAATTACACATGAACACTGGAAGCATGTTTGCTAATTAGTTAGCTAATAAATTGACTACTTAGGAAACACGTCTTATGATTTGAAAATTAGCATTTACTGGTGTTATAGAAATTAAGGATTTCATTGGATGTAGAGCCAAAAAGTAAATGTTTCCATATATAAAAACTTCATGAAAAAACACACTAACATTAATACACTTAGTCTTCATTTATTTGTCTAAAGGAAGCATTAATCCTCTTACGCAATTCGCCCTATCCGTCGGAGAACTGCACCCTAAACAATCTGTTTAGCTTGCTAGCTGGAGAACTGTATCTTAAATCAAACGAAGGCCTGTCGCTGGGGAACTACACCCTTTTACAAGTCGATCTATATATGGTCTATTCAACTTGCTAGCTTCCAAACCTTAAACACTCCTAACCCTCCTTGTTCGTACCCATCCACCGAGCTAGTTCGTCAGACGCTCCTCCTAACCTCTGCGATCCGCCCGGCTCCAGAAGTTGAAGCAGGTTGGTGGCATATATTACTAATCAAATTGCCCTAATTTTCTCTACTTTTTAAAGTTTATGGGCAATGCTTAAGGGCTTCTATGGTAGCTAGGTAGGTGTAGGTGAGATTGGCTGAGGGGGTTTTGGAACTAGGCCAAGGGGACAGAGTTAGGTCATGCTCCTGGGGCCTTCATTTACTTGAGTATAAATTTTGTAATTGTATGGTATAATCACTGGCTTTGGCATGGGGATTTGTGTTTGACTTAAGGTTATGTTTATAATGGTTTTATGTGCATCTTTATAATTTTGGTGTTTGTATTGCTTCTAATATAATTCTCCCACAAATTAGTATGTGTTGTTGACTTAGTGCATTTTGTTAATTTTGTTAAGAACATGAAACTGTCACTTAAGTGTCTGGTAGGGCTGCAAATGAGCCGAGCCGAGCCGAGTATTGGCTTGTTCGAGCTCGGCTCGATTAGAAATATACTCAGCTCGAATTCGGCTCGTACTCGACGAGCCTAAAAAATCTATGCTCGAACTCGGCTCGAATGTTTTTTTTAAAACTCGAGCTCGGCTCGAACTTAAACGAGTAGCTCGTTTACAAGCAACGGACCAGATCGTCGTCGTTTGTTAGTCCGCCAGACCGCTGCATCCTCTGCGCCGAGCTGTAGCTACCGGAGTCGCCGCTGCCGCTCAACGGGCCAGATCCGCTCGATCTGCAGCCAGATCTGGACCGTCACCGCCTCACCGCCAGATCCGGAGTCACACCTTGCACCATCGCTTCGCCGCCGCCGTTACAGCCATCTACCGTCGCCACTTTTGAATCGCTCCCCACTATCTCACTCTTTCTGCTCCTCACGAATCCACTCATCGAGTTGCTTCGCTCGGGGTTCTGTCTCATCTGTTTGCAGGTGTCCCAATCCTCAGAGCTTCTTCAAGTTGAGAAGATCGTCGGCCTCTTCCCCTCTCCAGATCCAGGCAAGCTTCCCGTCTCAAAGTCCGCCTGTTGGAGTGTGAAGACTGAACGCCGTCTGCGTTTGGTTAGATTTGAGAGCACGCTTGAATGCTTGATGATTAAGTGAGTAGGGTTTTTTCGTTTGGTCTTGTTTGGCTGCGGGTATACGATTTTGTTTGGATGCGGGTTTAAAGGAGATTAGTTCCTATATCAGTCTCCTTCACATCTGCAGTCAAACAAGATCCAGCACCTGCAGCCAAACAAAACCAGTCTCCTGATTTTGTATTTTATATAGTTTGGAATTATATTGATTTTGGTTGATTTTGTGATCTGATTTTGAAAGATTAAAAATAAAAAAATACAAATTATCGTTATAAAATAAGTATTAAATAAGTGTGTCACTTACTAAATAAGTAAAAATAGATATTAAATGAGTACTAAACGAGTATAATTCGAGTAATAAACGAGTAATATTCGAGTATTAAATGAGCTTTTAACGAGCATGTTCACGAACATAAACGAGTCGAGTACTATCTTGCTCAAGCTCGGCTTGGTTATTAAACGAGCCTAAAAATTTTGCTCGTATTTGGCTTGTTTATAATCGAACGAGTTTTGACCGAGTTTTGACCGAGTATGTTCACGAGCCGCTCGCGAGTGTATCAGCTCGTTTGCACCCCTATGTCTGGCGCTACCAATATGGTGGACTCTTCCTCCTTTTCAGTTTTCTTTTCAGTCTTCTTGACCATCAACTTAGTAGCTTTCGATGATCACAACTTAAATAACCCAAATGATGAGATCCTCAACGCATCTCACCTTGATTTTGAGTTAAAGACTCTGCAGGCAAATAAAATGAAGTTAATAGGAGTGAGTAAGTGGCAAGGGAGAAGTGAAGAAAGTGACGACCCACGAAATTGTTGAGATGAGATAGCAGATGGGAGAGAATAATGGGACTAGGCTAGCTTAGTATGCGGTAGGATGAGGCAGTAGATGAGGGGTAGAATGTGGTAGTAGATGGGAGATAATATAGAGATGAGATCTGCTGACTTCGAAGTTATTAATTCTTACTTAATTTGTTTAGTCGACTTGGTATTTATTCCTTCATACACAAAGGATGCATTTGTATTTGTTGATCATTACAAGTTATTATTTTGTAATGAATGAAACTGAATATGCTCTTGTTCTTGCTTATTCATTTTACGCTCTAGAGCTTTAATTATATGGTATACTCAAGGGAAGGTCGCTTTTCTTTCAATAAATAATAAAAATAATTTCACTTCTTTGCAAATAATGAAAGATGATATTTAACTTACATATAATAAAAATAAAAAAAGAAATTATAATTATAAAATCGGAATAGAGGTTATACAAGTCGTGCCTCCAGTTTCTAGTTATTCTTTTAGAACATTTGTATATTTAATTATCAATGAGATCCGCGAAGTAGATAAAACTAACACACACTGAAGTTAATTATGAATGAAACTTTTTATGCATATGTATCGCATATGTAACGTATATGTATCATAGAGAGACAAAACCCCAAAATGAGATGAGCTAAAATTCACATGGTACATATCTTCTCTCCTATTGTGATATGAGTTGTAACGTCAAGAATATTGTTGCCCCATTTTTTTCTCTCATAGAAGAATCACCAACTCAGTTCATATCTAAATTATTTTTCGAATATAAAAGTTTGCAATTCGTTTTGTACACTTATTTTAAAGAATAATAATTATTATTAAATTTTCTGTATCAATGAAATATCTCTACACGTATTTATAGGTGGATGATGCAAAACCTCAACAAGCCTAAATCTAAACTAATGGTAATTATAAAAAGACAATGTACCTTCATCTTTATGGAAAATACTAGCAACAAGCCTAATATACCTCAATATCCACAAATCAAATCATTCACAGAAGATGATTCTATAATGTTTCGATATCTCACACATAACAATAATAGCAACAATCAACGCTTGAAAAATACTAACCTCCTCCGTTACCACTGCCACCTCCTCCACCTCCACTGTTACCAGTGAGTGCCACCTCCTCTACTACCACCTCGTGAGGATAGAATGGATATAGTACTAACTGTACTATATCCAAACCTAAAATCACCACTGGAAAACCTATCAATTGTTTCATAACTTATATTATTAACTTATATTATTAAAGTTTAAATTAAATTACATTTGTAAGAATTTGATAACTTACCCAAAGGTGAGGACTGTACACTAAGAAGTCGAGCACGACGTTCACTGCTACCATTGCGCCCTCTCCAAGTATCATCCACAAACTAAGTGTTGAAGTGTTTCTTTCTCTAATCACCTTTCGTTGTAAAAGTTATTTATTAATTAGTTCAATTTTTATATTTTTATGTCGATGAAAAATCACTACTTGTGATAGGTATATGAATGAAGTAGAAATGACGGATGTTCATCATTTTACCATACAAGTTCTTGAAGCGTAAAAACTTTGTCACAAAAGTTATTTTACTGAAATTGTCATTCCCAGGATAAATTGAGAGTCATGGTATCGATCACAAGCTTTTAAAATTTGACTACATCTTCATTTTAATTTTCTACAACCATAAACTTCAAGACCTAGTGGTACTCTTTAGTTTGGAATAAGCTCTCTCATCCCAAGCACTGTTTCTTATTATGGCAAGCCTGCCACAAAAGACTTCCTACAAAGTACAGATTACATAAACTAAGCTTGCACACATACAACATATTCTATATCTGTTCCTCTGCTCCAGAATCTCAAGACCACCTATTTTTCATTGTCCTCATACAGGTTCCCTACTTTCAGAAGTCCTCTCCATTTTTCACTTCTCAATACCTACCAACTTCTCCTCATGGAATGATTTAATCTTATGATCTTTTGTCTTTAAGTTCCAGTCCAAAGAGTTAAAGAAGTCTAGTGTCTTATATGTTGCTAGTTGTACTTATTATATTTGGAAGTCAAGAAATGATTTCATCTTCAGAGGAAAAACTTTCTCCAGATCAGCTATTATCCAGACAGTAAAACTAAATTATCTTATGAAGATCTCTTGCAATTCTTCCATAAAATCTTCAAGATTTAATTTCATATAGGCAGATAGAATGCATCTCAGTCATCTTTTAGTTTGGATTAGTTTTCTAACATTTATAACATCTTTCTCCAAGATTTAATTCTTTTATGTTTGAGCTAATTGCTCGGTTCTCCTGTACAATCATGTATATTCCATCTTTATTGATGAAAAGCACTCCTTTTGTAAAAAAAAGTAGGGGAAAAACCCAAAAGGGGCCCTGAACTACCACCACTTACCCAATTGCGGTCAGAACTACCACGATTTCCAAAAAGGGTGCAATGAAAAAAAAATTGGACTGATTTTCTAAATTAAAATGTACCATTACATTCCAAACCTAATATTATTATAAGACTTAGATTTGTGTGCAAAAATTATGTACTTTTGATTATCAAAAGACGTCATTTTCTTTATGTGCACAAAATGATATAATTTATTTTGATAACCAAACGATGTAATTTTCGCACACAAATCTAAGTCTTATCATAATATTAGGTTAGGAATGTTATGGTAAATTTTATTTTAGAAAATTAGTCCAATTTTTTTTTCATTGCACCCTTTTTGGAAATCGTGGTAGTTCTGACCGCAATTGGGTAAGCGGTGGTACTTTAGGGCCCCTTTTGGGTTTTATCCCAAAAAAGTAATATGAATTTTACATCCCATTATGCAAGATGAAGTTAATAGGATGGCAATACGCATTAAGATCAATAGTAGGGTGTTCAATCCAGATAGTTTAGTAACGTTAGAGATTCCAGTCCAAATAATCCGGCCATAGCCTATCTAGAGTATAATTACTCGTAAACATGTAAAACTATATATTTACTTGCTACTCATTTAATTGGTGTATGCTCTAGCCTTCATAATTCAATCGATGGGAGAATGAATGCAATAAAACATAGGTTGTCAAGCTATTATATGAAACTAAGATTCACTGAAAGTAAGCTCAATAAATACACACAAAATATAAATTTTATTAAAAAGTCAATCTTAGAACATAAGTTCACAAGTTAACTAATTCAAATTGTACAAGGAAATTTAGCAACGCATGACCATGGAAGAACACAAAGATATATTAGTAGGAAATATCCTTTCAAATCTTACTTGGATTCTTCACTGCGGTAGCTTCACAACCTTGATGTGTCACTGACATCAGGAGTGAGAGATCTCAAAATACTCAGATTGAAGAAGAAAAGGGAGAAACTAATGAATTAAGTTACAAAACTACAAGAGAGACCGAGTATTTATTTATAAGTTCCAAACCCTAATTCATGTAGAACTAAGATTTCTTATCTTTTCAGAAACTTTCTGATATGTCTTGATATGTTTCTTGATTTAGCTCTATGAATATATTTCCATAATTTCATATCTTTTCTCGACTGGAAATTGGCAGGGAAACTAATGGCAAAGTAGGAAGCTTGCTGGAAAAGGATATCTTTCACACTAATGGAAGAAATCAAGCCTAAAGCTGAGTTTCAAAACAATTTCAACTGGCATATACAAGTGAGCAATACTCAACGATGATATACAAGGACATAATCCTAAGAAGTTACATCAATATAAGTATTAACATGGTCTTACAAGGCTTTTCAAAGCTATCCAAGGTCTCAAACCAATTTCTTTGACTAAACCACAAAAACTTGTAAGAATCTACATGAAATCAAATCACAAGAATGGAATAAAAAACTAACGATTCTAGATTTGTTTCAAAAAAAATCTAATCTAATTATGTTGTGAGATATGATAAAAATAAAAGTTCATAAAAATAAATAAAAAGACTCGATTAACACTAAATATTGACTCCCCACCCAAAGTAAAAATGAATTGTGTCCTCACACTTTAATCGCATAGAAGTTATGAAAGGAAAAAATTAATGAAAAATAAGAATAACCCAAAAGTAGCAATTCTGGTCAACAAAATTTCTAAGCAACGTAACGCGCTGCCTAACTAGGCTATGGATAATTTTGTGACCTAAGTGCCTCATCTGTGCACTCAATATCTTCCACTTTGCGCGTGACTGTATTTCTGTATGTATGATTTTTTGTGCACATTTAACACGTTGCTTTTCGACTTGACATAATAATTGAGGATTGACTATAAAAGTTAGTGGGGAGAACTAAGAATATAAGAATAAAATAAAAGGAGTGTGAATAATATCATGAACATCACCATGTCAAGTTATATAAGTCATAAGAGATAAATAGAAGAACAAAAATAATGTTGTCTCCCAAGCTTGCGGTGGCTCATCATCTTCATGTGAACCTTCATCTCTGAGCAGCCTCCAAAGATTTTGAGTCCTACGCTACTACTCTATCAAGATATGCATTAATGTCCAATCCGAGTGTCTATCTGATCCAATACTTTAAACATATACTGATGCACAATGTCCAATGCTTTATGAGGTGGGCTATGATATTGCGATTCCTCCTTCTGGATCTGCTGGCATAATGATGGATCACGCTGGTACCTTCAATTGTACGAACTAATGCTTGAGAACCAGATGGCTCTCATCTTCATAGAAAGTGCCTAATCCAAGAAAATTTGCTTAAGAGTCTCACAGTGAAGCCTCGGCTCATATTAAATCACTTCAATCCTCCAAAGGATATATGTTACTATGCCACCACACCCTACTTGTAGGGTCTTAGTCTGAATGGACTTTAAATGATGCATAACTGTATTTTAGGTCCAGTATTCTACCCTGCCTACATCACATGACGTAAAATGCTCGGATGGAAAACCTTATTCGAACCAGGCCAACCAGATATCTCTTTAATCCTATTAAAGGACAAGTCATATGAAATTACTTAATTTTTACACCTAAGGTAAGACCTCTCTACGATGTTAATATACTCGCACGTCCATAAAAACTGAGTTGTACTCTCTAAATTAGTGTATGAGTGCAAGTCTAGCATACGTGGACATGCAACAGAGTGCGTTAACTCCCGCACCTGGTCGAGAAGATTAGTGTCAATAAGAAAATTAACACTCCACATAGAGGCTCATTTTGTGATCCTAGCTAAAGATCTTCTGGAGAAAGTCAGAAAACTAGATGTAGCTTCATCATAGGCTAGGCGGGGTGGTTCCACTTATTTGATTTTGCAAAGGGAAATAAACCCATTACAATCAAATTGCTTCTGGTAGGGGCTGCAACATCTGCTGCTGCTTTTAGCATGGCCAAGGTTGTCTGACAATAATAGCCCATGACCAGAATACCCTGCTCAAGAAAGTTGCTTCATGGGTTCAAGCCCTGTTGGTACCACATTTACGTTTAGATATGCTGGAGGTGCACGTGAGCTGGCCCGCAGTGAGTATGAGCGTACAATATCAAGGTGGAGGGGGTGTGCAGCGACTTGCGGAGGAGTCTGTGCGTGTGAGCTGCCCCGTAGTGAGTATGAGCTTACACTATCAAGGCGGAGGGGGTGTGCGGCGACTTGCGGAGGAGTCTGATGGCTCGAGTTGTTTAAATTAATAATAATAATCTATATAATTAGTACCCGTATTAATCCCCATAATTTATAATGGATACGGAATGCACACTAATGATGTAAAAAAAATGATTTTGACTTTTGACTACATGACTATTCACTGTGATTGTGACCTTATAAAAATAACACAAATTTGGCTCTAATGGTGAATAGTCAGTCATTACATGTAAAGTTTGTGCTTCAATGACAAAATATATAGCGCATCTTTGAAAGTTTTGCAAAGCATGTCGGATAGCTGGTACACAGCTAAGCCATAAGCACTAAAAAATGCTGTGTGGTACTTGATATCTTTAGCTGCTAGTCGAATGAAATCACGAGGTCTGGTCGACCTTTAGAAAATATTGACAAGGTATCAAATAATCTTTAATCTATTTTGGCATTCTGAAATTTAAGAAACTTTACACAGCACGCGATTCTCACTTATACAGGAAGAATTAACATTTTGAGGAGTAAAAATTAATACATGGGATTACAAGAATGCAATATAATCGTCTTTGCTTGCATTGTTAATCAGCCTAGAACCATGTCGACCGGGGCTAGCAAACTGTTGATTCGCCATATATGCTGTCGAGAACAGCAATGATCCCAACAACAAAGGCCTGATCATTTCCTGCCGACACAACAACATGGTACAGGTCTTGGGTGGTCATCAACTCCTTGATCTCCATCCTCACCCCGATTTGCGCCACGACGTTCCCCTGGTGATCAATAATGCTGCAATTCCTGTCCGGGAAGTAGCCTCTAACCTCAAAGTCCCAATCCTTGACATTGTTCATCCTAGGCTGAGTTGAGATCCTGATTGCGTTGCTGAATGCGAAACATGCCTTGGGATCTTTCAAGATGAATGCAAGCTGCTTTTGCGATCCTTCGTAGTGGGGAGTGAATCCCCTCCACTGCCTGTGAACATGCAAAACCTGCACCAGTCCCTTCTGCAAAAATGGGACATCAAATGATCAGCTCAGCATTGATTTACATGTCCCAAATGGTATGAGGACGGCATATATAAGATACCTTTCGCTGAAGCAGGAGCAAAGGATGACCCTGGCCATCCCTGAGCACAACCTCTCCCATTTTCCCGATGACTCCGCATCCATCAACCCTGAACAAGGTCCAATGGCTACAATCCGTAACCACAAACCCACCACCCATCACTACATGAGGCCTCCTCCTCACCACCAGCAAAGACTCTTTTGACGAGCAATACATCTTGCTCACAACCGCCATGTTGTTGCTCTTACATGTATTATTGCTGCTATTCATCATCACCTTGGCCGCCATTAGAGAGAGCTCTCAACCAGCTTTTGCATGCAATAAGTATCCTATGATAGTAACTTGTACGTTTGTGTGATTATGCTTCTCATCCTGACTCGTCTATATTTATACATTCTAAAAGCGTTCAATGCAAATTCAAGTCTCCAATGTTGTCATGACACATGCCAAACTTTTGACCCTTTTCCGTTATATGAGATTCCCTTTTAGGTGAACTGCAAATTGGGTCCTCATATTTTCAAAATCTTAAAATGTGAACACCACAAAATTTTAGATAAGCCAAGCTATGCAAAGTGCTATGGAGAAGCTCCTACCCTCACCTATCCACGTGTCAGAAATGCAGCCCATCAAACTTTGAACTCTATTTCACTCTTTTGTTAATTTATGCCAGTAATCACGGTTGCTTGCGACTAATTACTTGTAATGTTTAGGCACCTTGTGGCCAATCAGCAACAACACAACATATGAGGAAAATGGCGCCCAAAAGCAGGCAACTACCGTTGAGTGACACGTGGCAGATGAATGAGAATATAGGAATATTTGAACACCTACCCTAGAAGCTTGTAGTCAGTTAAACAAGGCGTTAAATGGTGAGACAAGTAGTTGGTGTTGGAAAACTTGTGGGGGTTGATTAAGGGAAACTGCACTTTTTGGGTCAATGTTCTGTTAGTTTAAGAAACTAGTGGGGTCAGAGTGGGACTACGTGGACCAATCGGGATGGGGCTGGGCCGACAAGGATTCGTAATTGCAATTGAGATGGTGTATTAATACAGGTGAAGACAAGATTGGATTTACAAGGAGGATAATTCTGATGATTGGACAAACTCTTTTCGTCCTAATATAATAAGTCATTTAAAATTAAATTTAATAAATTAAGAAAATATTAATATTAGTGATGGATTAAATTTAATATCAAAGTATTTAATATATTTTTATACCGTGCAAAAGATAAAATTAGTAGACCATTATTGGTGCTTAATAATTTTTTATTGATTATGATTATGATGTGATCAATGAATTATATTTTAAGATTATATTAAAATCTCATTCAAACTGTTAAATAACAAGTAAAAATTAACAAATAAATTTAATTAAGTGACAAGTAAAAAAGTCAAACGGAGTAAAAATAAGGACATTTTGTGCTGATGAATTGGATTCATGCAGTGACTTGTTGATAAGTCATAGCACAGTTGGAAATTGCTAGAAGGGCATCTATTAATATGAACTTAAAAATAGATATTTGTCATGCCATCTAGAATTGTGTCATGACACCTCATTATCTCCATAATTTTTTTAAATCTTTCACCTATTGCATATAATTATCATATTGTTATATTTTTAATTTTTAAGCAAATGTGGTACATTCTTACTTGTCTAACACTATCATATGAAGGGTCGACTAAGGGATGGTGCAAGCGGATCAACAGCACAACGGCCCCAAATTTTGGGAGGCCCAACACAAGACCACCACTACTAGAAAGACGCCGCTATGCCAGCTCCCACATCTTCGCCAACTGATCTTCCAACTTTCGTATCTGCTCTCCTCTGCATTGTTAGCTTCATCATCGCCGATATGATCATCTCCCGGCCATGGGGAAGTGCGCCAGTGGATAAAGGAGAAGAAGTGTGTCGAAGGTTGAAGGAGAAGGAGAAGATTAGGGTTTGTGTTTATTTTTCCTAAAGTGTGGGCTGACAGTCCAATTCTTAGTGGGTTGGGTCCAATTTAAAGTAAGGGCAATGTTTGCTAATATATTTCGTAATCATAGAAAAAAATTAATAAAAATTAAAATTAACTATTTTATAAGTGAAATTGTTTAATATATAATAATTATCTTTGTTAACATATTAAATATTATGTTCATATAATTAATTATTATTGAGCATAAATGAAATTTAAAATTAATTTAAAATCATTTAAATATAATAATCTAATAAATTAAACTATTTTAATAGAATTTTCAAAATTAGACTTCAGCATTTTATACTTTTTTTCTCATTGGTCTAAATTGACACCAAACAAGTTTGGTATCTCATTTCCGCATTCGCCAGATAAACAATTTCATCATTACAAATTAGGTACATTTTTTAACACTTTTTTCTTATATTACTAATACGCTAATATTTTTTTCATTAATATATACCATGCAACAAATTTTCTATTTCATATCACCAAAAATTATTTTTTTGCTTAGGGCCCCCAAATTGTCCGAGAAGGCCCTAATCATATGACCCCATACTGAAACACATATGAAACGGAGCATAGTCATGAAGTTGTCAGTGAGACAGAGCTTCTCACCAGCATGAATACATTTTTCTCTAAAATGACCTGACATGCAAGCCAACATGAGGATGCCCTAATATTGTGTGTGGTTCGGAATTTATTATATAGGTTTATTAGGAACATATGCACAAAAGAGAATATTGGATTTCCAAGTTGTATGGCACAATTACAGATCCAAAAGACATAAAATAATTCTATGATTTTGGCGGTAATCCAAAATATCATATGTAGATACGTATTTAGATTATTTTTCATTTTATGTTTGAAATGCTAGACAAACAGAAGGATTCAAAATGAAATCATATTCATCTTGATAGTTTCAGTTTGAACTCCTGCATATGAATCTAGATCCAAATTGAAACTCGAATATCATATGTAATTATGTTCTTCCTTTATCGGTATCAATATACAACTAATTGATACCGCGCTTTAGGGTATTAGTTCCAGAAAATGACCAGGATCCATATGTGGAGCTTGATTCATCAGAGTTTGATGGAATCATCTTAAACAAAAGTAATCAAAACTGACCCTAGTAGCCCCGGTGGAGTCAAATCTAACTCCTTTATTTGATATCAAAACTGTATCCAAGGCCACCAATTGCTTCTCAGTTGAGTTTGGTGTGAAGGATTCAGAAAACTTTATTTCGGCATCTCAAAGTTGGAGAAAGAATTGGAGTGAAATCTCTATCATCGAATTCGGAATATCGGCCTCAAGAGTTTCTTCAACAGGTCAAACTGCTAATCAGAATTCTCCATGGAAACCTGTTGAAGATTGAAGTTCGTTGGATACTGCAATCAGGTAAAGTGCTGATTTATGACCACATTCCAAAGAATTAAAACCTTGAGGACAAGGAGGTTCTTTCAGGGGGGGTGGGATGTTATATGTCGGTCTCCTTAGCTATTAAATAATATGGTAGGACGACATGAAGGAAATCAACAAATTAAAGATTTAACCCATGGCCTATCCCTCTCCTCTCTCACCTCATCAGTGTCTTCCTTCTTCATCTGTTTTCCCTGATCTTCGTTTAATTATAAGTACCGTAGACTTGGTTCGCATCACTATTCGACCGACGTTGACGGCCACCACCGGAGGCAGATACACAATTGTGATCCGGGAGATTGAAACAATTCAGTTCAATACACTTGGTTTCAGAAAAAAATGTACAACTTTAATTTCGTCTGAGAAATCAGAATTCTCATATCCAATCCGATGGAAGTCACTTCAATGGGACGAAAATGCCTGGAAAATATATATACCACCTCTCATTATTCAAGCCACAGGAAATAGGTGCAGTTGCAAATATGAGAAGAGATGATATGATTTTTTTACCGAAAAGATGTTGATGTGGCCAGGATCCGCAAGGTGGGCGGACAAGTTCTCGAGGGGACCTTGGCCGGTATAGATAGCCTGAAACACAAAGCCGGCAAAAGCCAACATGGCTAACCGTCCATTCTTGATCTCCTTGGTTCTCAAGACCATCACGGGTTCGGGCGAGCCGCGTCCCCACATCAACGGATCGAACCAGAGCCCGCCCGGATAGCCGACGTCGGGAGTGGGATTCTTCCTGTTGGGGAATTTAGGCTCGATGTCGACCGAGCCCGGGTTGATCAAGTCCGCCCATCTTCTCCCTTCGACCCAGCCCATTAGCGCCATTTGGATGACGAACAGTGTGGTGGTGTCGGTGAAGTAGTCTTGGGAGCCGGCGTCGAACCAGGAGAAGCTGTCAATCAGGCCAAGAGACTCGAGCCATTCTGGGATGAGGATCCCGGCTACGGCTAGCATCGCCCAGCGGCTGTGCATCAGCTCGGCTTGGGCGAACCATTTTAGCAACTCCGGGTCCGATCCTGCAATAAACACAGAACGCATACATGTTGTTGCATGCACGACAACATGATATGGATACCGACCATCAAAACGGTATCGTTTTGATAGGCAGCAAATGCATATTGCACATGAGGTAGATAAGGGATTTGATTCGAATTGAAAATAATGGTGTACCTAATCCAAGTGGGTCGAAGCCAAAATCGCCTGGGAGGCTGTGAAAGATCAAATCTTTAAATGCCACGAACCAGCTAAGCTAAGTTAGTTTGAATTGGAGAAATTTTGAGTAGACCTGCCATCGAGCCACTCAGGAGGAGAGCTGCCGGGGAACCATAAAGGCCTGTCGGGACCAAGTGGTTCGCAGACACTTGAAACCCCTTTCCCGGCGCTAACCTTCACGGACCTTTGTTTTGGCAGATGTAAATATGTTGCAGTCCAGCTTCCTGAAAAACTGTCCCTGGGCACAGCTCAGTCGCAGCCTCAGAACTCAATTTTTCAACTAAAATTTGGAAGAAACGTCGCGTGTGATTGTAAACCTGGTAGTTGGTAGACTGGAACTTGACAACGCAATTGACGCAACGGATAAGGCCATGGTATGGATTGAGCAGCTCCAAAATCCTCTGTTTGATCAATGATGTTGTTGCAGCAGATGAGTCTGGGAGGGGCTTATCTCATCATGGAATGGTGATAGGTTAGCAGCAAATGGTGGTGAGAGCTGACACGAATTCATTCTGGATATCCTACTCTGCTCACATCCGGACAACAGGCCCAACAAGGCCCACTTAGTTTTCTCTTGAGGCTTTCATTATATCAATCTCTTCATAGTTAACTGCAAGGATAATTTTCACCGCCGAGCAATGCTCCCCCTACTCAACAAAACTCCAATCCAGGATCTCTTATGAAGGCTCGTAAATAGAAGAGTGATTTCGAATTAGAAGACTAACTCAGAAGAAAATTGTGGATGATTATGTCAGTACGAATATGTGGCGTAAGAAGGAGAACAAATTGGAGCTCAAAATGCGCAATTTTCTCAACAAATTTGGGGGAGGCAATGAACAAAGAATATCGTTACGTTGTGTTTTGCTTTGAAAACTTGAAGAGCAATTTGAAATAATTTTGGTAGACCAATAATTGTGACTTATGGATAAAATGGGAGGGAATTATTATAATGAAATTTCTATGAATAGAGAAAGAATTCAGGCATATTACTCTTTCAGAGCCTTCATATTATTCAGACTCCGATATCTCGGAGAAGATTTTGTTGGGCAGTTTGAGAGTTGAGGGATGGTCTGTCATTGAATATTGATGGTTCTTCTTATGAACGTAAGAGCTCGGTGGGTGATATGATTCATAATGATATTGATTTGTTGATTGCTACTATATTCTAAGGACTACCGGACAGGTTTTTCTAATATGAAATATGAATTCCGGGCTATTCTTGATGCCCTCATATTAGAAAATGAGAGAAAATTTCGCATATCGGAGATACAGTCGAATTCAAAAGGCTTTATAGATACCTTTTAAGAGAAGATATCTTGTATGTGGAAGTGAAACTATGTTTTATGCAAAGTAACTTCGCAGATCAGAGGAGCTCGCGAGGTCCACATTTTTCAAGAGGCTCCTAGAGTTGTTACCTCTACCCAGATTGTTGATTTTTCGTTGGATGTGAACACAGCTCTTCGGCTAGATTATTCTAGACACGCCCTCTTTGCAGAAGCTCTTGATGCTTCTTGTGTAGATCTGTTTAGATCATTTGCCCGAATCAAATTGTTTAATATTAGTCTAATAAACTTTTTTTTAAAAAATAAGAAAGACTTCAGCAGGAAGACCCATATCACTCGTCCAACATGCGGCACACAAACTCAAGATTGCAAATCATAATCCGACTTTCAATCTATTTTATTATGTTACTTACTGGTTCCCAAATAGTGTATCCAAAGTCCGACTTTGTACTTACTTTTGCAAACACATTTCTAATAACAAGTTCATTACACTCAAAAGACACTTCAATTATTATTAAGACATTGAACAACTATTTTTTCTAGTTCATTCAAATAGTTTGACATCATAGGTTTGCAACAATAGTGCTGGCACACACATTTTTTTTTATTTTTCTTTAACTTCTACCAAATTCTTGGCGAGGAAAAACTCAACAAATCAATTTATTAAAATTAGATCAAATGTGTCGAACTCATATCAAAGTCAAACTCACTTAAACTAACTAATCATGAGCATCACATGCGATCTTTTTCCTTCTTATATTGAGTTCATAAACATGTGTGAAGGCGTCGATTAAGGTATTAATTCACTAAATCGTCTATAACCACATGATCTATTTTGAAGCAATGAACTGTAGTTAATTAAGACATGACATTAGTAGATGGGTAAGTGTCTGTGTCTAACACTTGTCTGATACAAAGCACACATATGAGCAGTCGGAGATAAAATTACATAATCAAAATTTTGAGTTGAATTTGGAGGTGCAAAATTAAAAATTTTGTTGAAATTATACGTATAAATTTA
>NQLW01000496.1:18967-56880 GCA_002312845.1 Kalanchoe fedtschenkoi
TTTAATCACGTTTTTTTTGTTAAAACGTGATTAATAGTGAAACGTGATTAAAGATACATGTCACATAAAATCAAATCTGTACTAGTGAAAACTCATATACCAGCCAAATTATCGAGGGAATGCATTTGAATTTCTCTTGTCAACATTACTAGCCAGTTTACAAGTGAAAGAATAATTATTTTTCGCAAATGAGGGAATTTGTGTGTTAGGGTTTATGTTTAAGGTTTTGAGTTTGGAGTTTTATATATGTTATTAGAGTTTAGGGTCTTATATCTGTCATAATATTTTATTGTGATAAAACTCAAAAGGGCTCTGAACTATCACTACTTACCTAATTGCGGTACGAATTATCACGATTTCCAAAAAAATGCATAGCACGTTGTAGATAGTGTGTAGTTGTTCAAACAGAATGAGTTCGAGCCTACGTATAGACATTTTTATATTAATCTACTTAATTCAATGTTATATGCATTCAATCCATGATTTAATGATAATTTCTTAGAATTCACAAATTTATTATAATTAATCTACTTAATTCAATATTATATGCATTTAATCCATGATTTAATGATAATTTGTAGTTAGGATAATTATAAATTTATTCAAATATTGAACTGGTTGAATTTATAATTGTTTATCCGATTTAGACCGGTTCAATTCAGTTCAATTTAACCCGATTTGAGGTGCCTTGTGTACAAGATAAGAAATTGGACTAAATCAGACTCTCTGAGTTCAATTTAACCCGATTTGGGATGCCTTTTGTACAAGATCAGAAATTGGACTAGATGAGACTCTGATTCATGCTTCGATCGATTTAATCAGTTGGTCCAATCCAATTTTGATTATTGGAGGGCTACCGACAAACTGTTTTTAAAATAAAATAATAAGTTAATAATGTCCTTAAGCTTTTAAAACGATAATAGAATGTAGCCTTCTGTACTTTTGTACATAAAATAATTATAAATATTAATTTAAAAAATAAATAATGAGATATGGGCAGTTTCAAAAGGGAAAAAACAACATTATAGCCCATATCAACACGTTTCAAAGTGAAGCTAAAAGAAGTGTGATAGTAATGTGATGCTATTTTGGATAATAAATATGGGGAGCAAAAGTTAGGCTGTTGTTTGTTACAGTATGTCGTGAAGGACATGAATTTAAGGCTATCACTTCGATTTTTAGATAGTTTGCATTGGTGACAAATTCGAAGTACGAGGTTCTTTTGATATTGCCATCTTCATTTGTTTTCCCGACACGACAACCACACCAAACCTTAAACATACACACACTCTGCTTTTATTGTTTTTCCTTTGCGGCTGCCCTTCTCCAACACTTGTATGTAAAGTAAATACTCTCTTTCTCTTCTTTCGTCACTCACAATAATTTATTTAACATTTGAATGTAAATTATTTAAAATAATAAAAGTTAAAAAAAAAAGATAAAGATATATTATCAAAATAAAATTTGATACAAGCGGTATTCCTTATCATAGTTTTTCTCATAATATTTTACATAAAAATGACGATTCAAACCAACATATATAAAGGTTACGGATTAAGAGCATAGTTAAGGAGTGAGGGGAATAAATAGTGACAGAATAAGAAATTTTATTTTGGGGTACAATTTTTTTTTTAAAGTTGAGCGGGGTATCAAAATAAAAAAATATAATGTTTTAAGCTTAATTGAGGATAAATTTTTTTTAAGCTGAATGGCGTAAAAAAATAATATTTTTAAATTTAACTGGGTATATAAAAATTAAAAATATATTATTTTTACACTAAATTAGAAACTGTTTAGTGACCTGATCCACCTAATGGAACCACCGAGTAATTAAAGAGAGAGAGAAAAGGAATATAATTAAGGAGAGAAAAAAAAAGAAGTTAAGTAGAACTGTAGAAGTGAGCGAGTTTGAATTATTATTGAAAAATTAAAATGTATTAATTAATGTTATATCTTTAAGATGGTTATAAATGATGATAAATAGTTTCACAAATAAAAAATGTCAAAAAAGAGTATATCAAAAGTTTTATCACCTGTATTTTTGATAATTTGCATTAAATTTTGATATACATAAAGTTAAGTGATGCATACAAAATAAATAGTGTATCTTTTATGATTTTTATTAGTAATTCTATCCGTTTTCAATGAATATAAGTTTATTCAACTTCGTAAAATCTAAATGTGTTGTTTCAGTGAATATAATCAAGCTCTTTTAGACGTTTAACTCTCGAATTAAAAAAATATGTTGTCGATCTCTTTCAATTATTTACCATTATTTAATTAGTGGAGTATATACTAACGTATGATCTTTTCTTAAATTTAATTTTTAATTAGCAAGTTGTTTGAGCGCCGGTGGTATTGGGGCGTAGGGGACACTAGTTCCCTATAATTTTTTTTTCCAAAAAATATTACATATATAATAATGCATAGTTGATATGTCAACTTAATAACAATATATAAAGCTCGAATCTTGGTGACATAATTTTTTTTCAAAGAATAAACGATATATAAAACTTATAAGTGCCCCATGACGTAACAGTGTAAATAAAAATATGAAAACGCATGGAATAATAGGTTTGGTTTGATTTTTGAATGTCTTGGATTGGACGTTAAAAAAAATAACTAATGATTTGATTCGGTTTTGATTTTCTAAATCGAATCAAATTAAACCGAACAATTTCACTATACAGTAGAAAAATTCGGAAAAAAACACTAATGGATCTCGAACTATCACCTCTTATCAAATTGTGTTTCGAACTACAATATTTACCAAATAAGATGCAAACATTGTTAATTTTGACGGACCTTTTCAACTATGTTAAAACAACAATAAGATGTTTGTTATTCAAACTTGCCATTAAAAAAATAAAATAAAAAATAAATATGGCTCCACCCTCTAAATAACTCCATCTCCTTTGCTTCATATATAGCTCGGTTTCTTGCAGATCTCGTCTAGAGTCAAGAAAGTCGTCGTCGAAGCTTTGACTTCCTTTGCGATTTTTGAAGATGATGGTGTTATATATTTGCCTGAAAATTATGATAAAAATATTGCATCAGTACTGCCGCCACCTCCTCTGATTAGGGGTGATCACCGGTCCGGTCGGATTCAAATCGGTCCAGATCGGACCGGACCGGAATATTTCGGTCCGGTCCGGTCTGGACCGGTTGGGACCGGAATCTCCCAACAAAAATCAGATCTAGCTATGGAGGACGTTGCAGTTGTCTGCAGCAACCAACTGGAGCCAGCCAACGAGAATTGGGGGAGGAGGAAGGGAGAGGTCCGGGTCCAAACGTGGGGGGCGCTCAAACCGGTCCAGGCGGCGTGGGGGCGGCCGGAGGCGGGGGAGAGGTCGGGGAGGGTATGGTGGTGGTGGTGGTGGTGGTTATGGTGGAGGCATGAGATAATGAGAAATTAAGAGTGACAGGGTTGGAAATTGGGGATTTGGGGCGGAGAGAAATTGGGGATTTGGGGTAGAGAGAAAAATGGGGGTTGGGAATTGGGGATTTGGGGTAGAAAGAAGGTGGAGTTGGGGAATGAACGGGTGGGGGGAAGGGGGGGTGGGTTTGGGGTAAAACGACGTAGTTTTATCTGATTCCGGTCCATCCGGGTCAGATCGGATTATTCCGATTTTCAGACCGGACCGGACCGGAATCGGATTCTCTAAAAATGATAGACCGAAAACCGGACCGAAATCTTCAGTCCGGTCCGGTTCCGGTCCATTCCGGTCCGGACCGGATTTTGCTCACCCCTACCTCTGATTGCTCTGTTACCAAAATCACTTTCAGTTTTGAAACATAATCCTCTTTTGTCGCCACAATCTTCACTGTTAAACACCCAGCTTTAACCAAATTAGGCTTCCGCCTCCTCCATCTCTGAATTCAATCCAAGTCCGACCATGCGCAAATTTCGGAACCGCTCCGCTTATCTACAGAAAAGGGTCGCCGTCGAAAGAACGAACATTTTCTTAGGCAATTAAATTACAGTAATTAAATGCAATTCTGCATTTTAGTCATTAGTCAACCTCAGTCGTTAAAGTCAATGTCAACTAGAGTGTTTTGGATCTTGTTCTTCGACATGTGTTTGCCACCTTGTTCATTCTTCCATTGTGCCCTGACTTTTATGCTCGGAGTTCATGTCAAATTATTAATTTTTTTATTGAAGACAAATCTAAATCTTTGTTTTTTATACTGATGACAAATATCAAAAAAATTTCTTTTTGCGTGGCCGACTAAGCCCGGTGCAGCAGGATCGACGGCACGAAGTTCCCACCGGAACATAGCCCCCAAATTTGAAAGCAGCCTAAGCTCCTCAATCAGACAATGGTTTAAATTTCGGACTTGTCGGATCATTATCAAGATCCACACACATAGAAATCAATATCACTTGGTGATGTTTTAGATGCCAAAATTTACTTAAATGTAGCGCTGTACACCAGTTCAGAACTGAACCGGATCGGAACCAGTTTGGACTGGAACTGGAATCAACAAACTTGAAGGACCGAAGATTGGACCGGAAAATTCTGAATTTGGACCGGATCAGTTTAGACCGGATTCACAAAAAATAATTATTTTTGTTAGAATATTAATAAAATATTTTTTCTATTTACATATTAAATAAAATATAATTAATTATTATACTAAAAGTATTTTATTTTTTACAAAAATTATAAAACCGGCATTTTGGTCCATTGCGGTCAGGACCAAAATTTTTCATATTTAGACCGGACTGGACCGGAAACCGGAATCCACAAAATCAGTGGACCGAAGACCGAACCGGAATAAATCGGCCCGATCCGGTTCGATCCATTCCTGTCCGGTTCCGGGTGATTTTCAGGTCCAGACCGAAGTTTGTACACCCCTACTTAAATGGGTCTCTTAAAAATCTTACAAATGAGTAATGTAAGATAAATAAGATAGTGCAAGTTTGAAGCTAATTTTGTTATCCCATATTACCAACAATGAGATTCAAAGTATTTTTCACCAATAATAAAAAAATCACTCCACATCCTTTGCTCTAAGCCAATCTATAGGTAATCTATACTGATCCACCCACAGATTCTCCATAATTTGTAGATCAAAGTTAAATTTATATTCAATTCTAATAGTCTTTATAAATGATGGGTCGAATGAAAATGCCAGCAAATGCAGAAGTCATAATAATTTAATTAGCAGCTACAAAGCGCTCCATTAAAAGCTTCAAAGTCTATGGTCTGCTCCTGTTGAACTAGGAAAAGTTTTCCCGGTCGTAGAATTCGCTCATCACCTCCATTAGAACTTGCTTATCAACTCTTCATTTTTTTTATTTTTTTTGTAGGGTAGATGTCTTTCATTTTATTGTTCATGACTATACATATAGACAATAAAATCAAAAATTAATTTAAACAATGCGGGACAATAGAGAAAGAAATTATTTGTTAATATCTCACATCGCTGAAAATCAGAGCAATATGAAACAAGTTTACTTTAAGGCTGTGTTTGGTTTAAGGAAAATTTGGCGGAAAGGAAAATTTGAGGGAAAATAGAAAGGAAATGAAATTCTTGGAGGATTCCATCTAATTTTTTTTTATTTGGTTTCATTAGGAAAATGTCAAGGAAAATTGTTTGGAATACATTTCATTTTCCATGATCATGGAAAATTTTATGGAAAAATATGTTAAAAATATCAATATTTCATCACTTCATACATTGAATTTGATGAAATACATTGAATTTGTTTAAAAATTGATTATTTGTTAGAGATACATTGAATTTGATTGGATTGATTTGTTAGAGATAAAAATTACATTTTCCATCGAATTTTCCACCTAATTTTCTTTTCCTCCTATTTTTCACCTAAACCAAACAATGGATTTCACACATTTTCTATCAAATTTTCCTTTCCTCCACATTTTCCCCAAACCAAACACATCCTAAAAGAACAAGACGTGTTTAAAATATCAAACTTTTGAGTTTCAAATTCTTGATGGATCATAAGCTTGAGTATAACTTCAATGTTGAACAGTACTTAACAACTTTAGTCTGAACAAATTTAACTGTAACCGCATTAATCTTTAGGCTGCAAGGTCCATTGGCTGAGCTATGGTTGATGCAGTGGCAGAAACTTTAACATTCCATTCCCATGAGCCAAGCTTGTGCCTTTGCCATAGTTTTAAAATTTCTGACAGTCTTAATGGTTGGTTCTTGCACATACCTTTCAGTAGTCATAGGGCTAGGCGGCATTTGTTCTTATATGGCTTATACTAGGCCTCTAAATTTGGAGTTGCCCGGGACCCTTCAATATATCTGAGCAGGCCCTGCTTTTCTGTTGAGTACAAATCTCAAATTTCATAGGTTTCACTAAAATAAATGTATAGTTTCAAAAAGCTACCAAGATTTCATCTCTGACCCATGTTCATCACTGTAAATTTCACTGGTGTTTGAATGCTTGAATTCATCTTTATACAGCGGGAAGAGTGCTGAAAACAAACGATCATCAGTCATTCACCGAAGGTCAAAGCTAAGATGTTGCGTGGAGTCCCTAAGACACGATCAAGAATGAGCTGAATCATAATTTAAATTTACTCTCTTTTTAACTCTGAGGAATTCACAGACACAAAGCATTGTCGGCCACCGGAAAAAAGGAGCCCATACATTTATCCTAACCTTTCAGTTTTTTAAAAAGATGGCCACCGGAAGATTTATGTTATTGTCATATGGCAACTTCTTGTTGCCATGCTCTCTTGTTACTCTTCCTGTTCCATTGAAAGGTAGAATCTTTCGAAATTAATGAGTTACACATTTTACTTTGCCTCTCCAAAGAGACACAATCTGCCTCACCACATTTATCTTCATTGCCATAAAAACTGATGTTGAAACTCAAGGCTAGCAGAAGACGGACGCGTTGCACTAAGCGGGCCACCAAATAATAATTATAAAATATAAAGTATAAGATGTTAAGTGTAAATAAGTAAATAATTAATTTTGCTAGCATGATTGGTTAAAGTCGTCATTTGGAACAAGCAGGCTTTGGTTCGAACCTCGTCCCCAACTATTTTCCAAAATAGTTTTTTAAATATAATTAAAACTAATTTAACCTTAATTAAATCTCTAATTATAATAAACCAGTTCAACCGGACCGGTCCGGTTCAATGATATTTCAATATATCGTCCGGTTTTAACCGGTTCATAATGCAATCCAATAAGATTTACAAACCGGACCGGTGTCTGGTCCGGTTTCCGATCGAACCAGCCGGTCCGGTTTTAATAACTATACACGAAACAGAGAAGATGAGTTGTTTACAGGGTGGATCCATATGTTTTTTTTTATTTCATTTCATTTAACAGCAGTTTTAAATCACAATTGTTATTTTATCCGAGTTAAAAATTCAGTTCAAAATTTAAATGTGTGCACCTTATTTGATAATTATAGTACTTCGGACTTCAATTAGGTACGTTGTGATAGTTCGAATGTCCTTTTAAATTTTATCCTAAAAATTATTACTCTCTATATCATTAGTCATATAATAAATGTCTTATTTAATAAATAAAAAAACAGTAAAATTACATGAAAAACTGACCCGAATCAAAGTGAACCACATGACTTTTTTTAAGCTAACGGTTTGATTTTTAATTTTAAAATTTTCAAACTAATTATTAACGATTTAGATATTTATTAAAAACCAAACTGAACCGCTAAACCCTGTAACTACAAACCACACATAGTCTAAAGCGAAGCGGTAAAATTTAATATAATGCATGTAAGTGAAAAGTTCAAAAAACATAAGAAAAAACTTATACGTATTTGCAAATGAATGAATAGTACATTTGATACGAGGCTTGATCACTATTTTGATCCTTATCGGTTCCGCTTCGAATCCAGACTATATAAATAGATTATTAACGTCTGTGAAATAAAATGGAGGGCCTAGCACAATCGGGTATGTGTCGCAGTGTTTGAAAAAGTGCTAAGCGGTGAGCGCAAGTTATCGGTTAGACAGAGATTAATCGGAACGATTAATCAGATAGTTAATCGAAGTTATATATATCAATAATTAATTTAATAATTAATTATAAACATATATGTTTAAAAATTATTATTTTTATAAAAAAAGTGAAGTCTTAAATAATTAATCAGTTAGGCGGAACGTTTCAACATCGTCTAGCAATTAATCGGTTTAGAACGGAAATTTTTAGAATACTGTGTGTGGGCTCTAACGAGGACATTATGTTTGGAGATGAGTTACTATATTCGTTGGATAAACATATGATAAGTCCGACTATTCCTGTTCACGAACTTATTACGCGAGCTTGTGCCCGTCAATTAAATTATGAGGATTACAACTCCTACTTATTTAGGAAAATTTTTAAATTATAAATAGATAGTTTCATCCTCTTTGAAGTTGAATTTTTTTCAGATTAAAGGTAGATGCAATTTTTTTCTAGAATTAGCACATGTCGATTTGGTGTTACGATCAATAACATTTATGAATTTGGTGTTACGATCTTTAAGACATAACGCTTTAAATAGTTGTAGTTCGATTGTCAAAGTTTATTCACCCAAATTAAAACTCCCTTATTTCATCAGAATATTGAGAGCACACAATCCCTATTAGACTCTCCAAAATTTTATGTCAATCTAAAAAAGTTGCTTCTTCAATATCAAAAAAATGTATAAATATAAAGATGTTCACAGTAATTATTTTTTAAAACTACACGCGCAAGTATATATATATATATATATATATATATATATATATATATATATATATATATATATATATATATATATATATATTGTAATTTATGGGTTTCTGAGTTTTCAGAACATTTTATGATTAATCAATTCAATTTTATAAATTTTATCTAATTGAACAATAATCTTGATAAGCCATAATTAAAACAATGGTTTTTAATTTTATTTTTTCTCTATTCATTATTTTAAAAAAAATTTATCTCCCCTCCCGTGAGAATTTTTTTTTTCGTTTTGATTTTTGATTATTTACATTTGAAAACGGCAAAATCAAAATCGAGTGAGCCATCTGAAGTCACGGTTTCCAGTGTGACCACATAACGTCGAGCTAAGATATAATTTTTTTTTTATGAATTGGGTGGAGGCGGGTAGCTGAGAGGTTGATGCGTCGCCCCGAGAGGCGTCAAGTTCGAATTCATCTCCAGAGGAGTCTTCCTCTTCCGTCAGAATTGGTGGCCAATCGTGTTTTTCTCCGCCAATCTGAAATAGTTGGCAAAGTTCGGTTTTTTTTCTTTTTTGTGGAGAGGGTCACTCACCCCTTCCATTTATTTTGATAATAACGTTCATACTCACTGCAGAACATCTCACGCGCACATCCAACATGCTTAAACGTGAATGCGGTACCACTAAAACTCGAACTCATGACCGGAAATTGTTAATCAACACTCTAAGGCCACGTTTGGTAGCCGGTATGGGATTAGGGAGTATTATTTGTATCGGGATTAATTATCCCACCTAGTTTGTAGGGATTATTAATTCTGATTTTAAAGAGTAAAATCTATACTTGAGATAAATAATATTTATCCTAATAGTGAACCAAACGTACCACATCGGTATTAATTATCCTATTCCATTGTTAATATATGCTATCAAACGGGGGCTAAATCATTAAACCAACATCTTATTGGTGTTCGTTATTTAGATTTGGCATTTAAGATTTGGTTCATTTATTACATCATTTTAATCTGATTTAATAATAATTGATTAAAAAATTCATTTAATGAAAACCAGATTGAGTTAATTAATTTGTTCAATTTTGAGTCATTTGTAAGTAATAAAATCATTACTACGTTAAACTAATATTGAAGAGAGAGAGAAAAATTAAATAAGTGCAAGCTGAATTTGGGACCAGAAATGTGAATTATTAGAAAAAAAAAAAAAAAGAGAGATTGGCAGCGGGGTATATTGGTCATTTACTCATTGCAAGTAGGTGTGGCGCACAAAAGAGGAACTCTTCACGCGGAAGACCGACCTCTAAATAATAAGGAGACACGCGTCACGGGCTGATTCGACCAAGGAACGTGTAGTAGCCGCTAGCTCACAATGCGCGTGGAGCCCGCCCCCGCTTATTCGAGCACGTTATTCAATCATGTATACTAAAAGACACGACCGCCGTTACCATTGACTCCGTCATCCCCACCACCCCCAATCTAAATACTCTCTGTCGACATAAGCGGCCTTCAGCTTCACGCAAGTGCGTAACGGGCGTTACTCAAAGCAGCACGTGGATAACGGCTTCAAAAGCAGCACGTGGATGAAATGCGGACCAGGCGCATTTAATCTTCTTCACATATTCCTCGTGCTTCAACAAAACAATACGAATACTTTTTTTTCTTTTTTTATATGAAAATTTAGTGCTTGAACGACATTTTCAAATACATGTCATGTTCAGCTGAAACCCCGCAGCTTGTTTTCTCATCGTTCTTGTTGTTGAGGAGAGAGACAGGTCGACGAAGCCATCAGCTTTGAGTTGCGAATCGTAGTTTTTTGTTAGCAGCCACCGTCATGTCGAGCTCGTCGGAGTTTTCAGCAGCGGCGTCCGGCAACAAGATGACTTCGCCGGAGAAATCATCGTTTTCGAAGACGTGTAACCTGCTGAGGGAATATTTGAAGGAGAAAGGCTCACTTGGAGACGTGAATCTCGGGATTGCATTGGCCGGCGACAGCGGTAGGCTCTTCTTTCTACTAACCGTTTTATTTTCCAGTTGTTTGGTTATGAAATTAATCATCAGACCTGGCTATCGGAAACAGGGAAATTTGGGTTTTTTTTGTGTATCTTTTCTCTCAGGTTAAAAGTGAAATCAGAGATTTGTGTTTGATTTTCCGACATATGAGTTCGAAACATCTCGATTTTCCAGGAACGTAGTATATTTTTATTGTTGTAATAAATGATGAGCATGCATGTTTCAGAGGAGAAATTTTGATTCGGATGTTTGGGGTTTTGTTTTGTTCAAGTGTTTTCATGACGGGGAAGGAACATAACTAGTAGCTTTTATATCAGATTGTTCAATTCTGGATCTGAGTTGCTGGTGTCTGGAATATAATTGACAGATCTGGACGGAGAGATGGTGTCTGTTTTTTTGTTTTTTTTGGGTTCACTTTTGTGTTGTGCATTTAGGTTTTGATCAATCAGCTAATGTTGATCAATCTTGCATTGAATTATATAAGTGTAAATGGGCGCTGTGATTGATCTGATGTATGTAAAACTTTATGGACAAGATTAGAGCAGGTACCAAGATGTTTTCTTACATGTATGGTGATGTTTCAGGCTTCGGGACATCCTCTGCTACTGCTCCTAAAAGTGGGACCCTACCTAGAACTCTTTCATCCTTTACCTTGTTCCCTCAAGGCGGGGCTAAGGCTGGTATTGAAGATGCGGCAAAAGTTGGTGATTACAGGTACTATTATCCCCTTCCTCTGGTGTCACATGAGGCTTTTAAGAGATGCAATCCTTAAAATTGCTTTTAGTTGGCTGGGAACACTTTCTTTGATTGATGTTAGTTCAACCACATGATACTTAGGGGCCTGTCCAGTAGATATATCTGGGGGATGGTGTTGTTGCCCCTAGTAACTGATGCTGATGCTTAAATGTTTGTTGAGCAGATGTGCTGAAACAGAGCCTGAGAAGGGGCAAATGACAATCTTCTATGGTGGGCGAGTGATGGTGTTCAATGACATGCCTAACAGTAAGGCCATGGAAGTCATGCGCTTAGCAAGCATCGCCGTCTCCCAAGCTACTGCCGCCCCTGCCCCTGCCCCTGCCCCTGCTGCTGCTGGATTAGGTATCATCACTCCACATGAAAGCATTACCAAGATTTCTCAGCCAGTTCTCCGCGGTAAGCACCCCATATATCTACTGCTCCACCCAATGGTTTCGTTTCAGTTGTATGATCGAATTCAAATGGATCGAACTTAACATCTGTTTAATTTCCGTCACAGAGATTCCAATTGCTAGAAAGCAATCCCTAGCTCGTTTTCTTGAAAAGAGGAAAGACCGGATCATGGCCCACTCGCCATACTCTACCAGCGGCGGCAACTTGACAAAGGGAGCCGGTCCTCCTTCCATGCCTACCGACAAGTCCTGGCTCGCTCTAGCAGGCTCTTAGTCACACGACAAACGAACACCGTGATCAAGCTGATCCCATTGGCATTAGCGAAAAAATAGCCTTATTAAGACAGTGTTGTAATCGGCTTTAGCCCCACTACTGAAGCGTAATTAGATGTCTTAGTTCTAACTAGTTACTACTTCCGAAGCTCCTTAGTTTTTGTGTAAGTAGGAATATATCTGTCTCTCAACTAGCTTCTATTCTGCTGAAGGACTTGTGTTATTAATTTTAATGAAACTGGATTGAGAATTATTTTTCATCTAACAGTGCATGGTTAAATTAGTTTTGAACTTAAATTAACAGACAATAAATGATTTGATATTTATCTTCTTCGATAAATATTTAACTTAATAATACTAAATTTGATGCATGCAGAATTGTACTCATTTTTGGAGAGCCAGTGAACTGAAAAATTGAAATTAACACTAATCCAATCTAAATGACTCAAATTTTGATGTGTCCGTGGCGTTAGCAACTGTAGGCGGTGGGTGTGTTTGCAAGATGGTCGAATAATAAAGTGACAGACATTGTGGTGTGGGTGGGAAGAACATGGTAGGGCCCAGGTCGTAATTTTCAAGTTGTTGTGATTTTTTGGCGCACTAAGCAACTACGTAGTATTAAATAATCAAACATTTGACCAAACCAAAACCATTTGCCATGTGAAAAATGAATCAATATCATGTTGCCAAGATTTTTTATCAGGCCATTTTGGAATTTTTAATCATTTATCATAAAAATAATCACCACGCATTCGGTACCTCTTCACCATCGCCACCGGAGTGACCATCAAATGGAGTGTACACACCATCAATAAGAACTCGACACGTGTCAAGTTGAAAAATACAAAAATAATTCAAATCAATGGTAAATCATCACGTTTACTTTGACATTTCTACACGTCACTTGACGAATTTCTATTAGTAGTGTCCACCGCTATTAATTGCATTATGTACCTCTTCACCATCTCCACCGGAATGACCATCGAATGGACTGTACACACCATGAGGTGGTGGACACCATCAATAAGAATTCGACATGTGTCACGCTGAAAAGTACAAAAATAATTCAAATCAATGATAAATCATCATGTTTACTTTGACATTTCTACACGTCACTTGACGAATTTCTATTAGTAGTGTTCACCGATAAATGGTGGACACAATCCACCCAAAAATTTCTCCTCTATCCAACATTTCTAATCTTCCACTATAATACTAATACATCATTAAATTAGCAAAAATTTCCAAAATTCTCATAAACACACCGTCAAAAACATATTTATTAACTGATATGGCTACTAAAAAAATCATTAAACACCACAATTTTATTAGCAATCTGACTATCATAATTACATCGACGTAAATATACTCAATGTCTAGTCTAATAATTTTAAATTTCAACAATAAAAAATTTCATCTGCAATAAACTATTATTTCGATTGTTCTTCAATCTAATACAGAATTAGTTCTTACTTCGCCAAATTCCCTTAAAAAGATCATTTAGTTAACCAATATTTCTCTTACCAAAATTTCACAAATCAACAAAAAATTAATCCAATATTTCTCTAACAAAAATTTCGTAATTGCACAAATCAATCAAATTTAATTCAATTATCCTAACTCATACAAGCACCTAACTCCATATTTGAGGTATTTACCCAAAACCAAATTTCATATTTGAATAAATCAACAAAAATTTCATATTTAAGTGATCATTTCTCTTGATTTAAATTTTTGTTTTCAAAATTTTCAAAAAAAAAAATTGTTCTAAAATTTTGAGTCGGATAATTCAAAAGTCCTAACTAGATTGAAAATTACTCTTTTTATTCTATCGAATTTTTTTGTAATGAAGGCTCACTTCTTTATAGAAAAATATCTTGTTTTGCAAAAATCATTTTTGCATTACAGTAATTACATATTAAGTCATATCTAGAATAATCATCTCCTCTACCTTTCAAGAACAAAAAATAATGTGACTTGTGAGTTATCCAAATAAGAAAACGCTCACGAGATTACAACTCCTTTACTAGGGACACCTAAAGATTTAAAGACTTGGTGCATATGCTAAATGCACTCGTGATTTTTACGTAAGTGAGTTAGAATTTTTCATTATTATTTTTTACAGTGCATTGCCTAGAAGATGTGAGATATGAGCTTCAAAGATTAAGATCATAAAACTGTATGGGATAAAAATTGGTACATTTCCCCCCTACATTTGCAGATAGATTGCATTACTTGATCGGGATGAACAAATCTTGAGTGTAGAGTTTTGATCGGAAAAAATACATCCACTTTAAGACTCTATTTCTTAGTGATTTGAGTCGTCGTTGTCTGTGAACTCTTTTACGTCTGTTCCTATGGTTTTTATGTTCATTCGGGGATACAGTTCTGAAATTGGTGAATGAAGGAAAAAAAAAGGTAATTCGGGGCAACAACCGATCAAAAAGTGAAGATAAGTCAGCATCTACTCAGTTGAGTAGACCTCCAAAAACTTACTAGAAGAATCCCTGAGTTCTACACGGTCCAAGTAATTGTATAAAAAAGTTTGACTCAGTCTGAATAAGGGTCATTTATGATCCTGCTTCATTTAGCAGAGTAGCCAAAATGAAAAGAGTTTAATCGGTTTGAGTAAGCATTAAATGCACTTCACGCGGGGAAGACATGATTTTCGTCTTGGTTTTACTCGGTCCGAATAACTTCGACCGAGTGAAGAAATCCTGTATAATCTATCAATCCGAGTAAGGCGTTATGAGAGGCACTAAATGAAGGAATCACTGAGGAAATCCTCCTCCCTTGATGGCCATTTATACTTAGATTTTTTCTCTCATTCTATCACTATAATAAAAATTTGCCAAAAGAATAGGCAGCAGAAAAACTCTTAGAATAGACAACATATAAAAATTTATAAGGCAACAATTCTCAATTGTTGCCTAAAAAAATCATTGGCTTAGCCTCCATCCTGACCGTTATGGATGGACCGCTACCTTAGTCAAAAAATCGTTTCATGACTGCTATCAAAGGCGAGGTCCATTTTTATTGTCTAAAGTTTATACAATGGCAAAAAGAGGTCTGTGCAATATTTTTTGGTCATTACCTAATGTCATTTTGGATGTAGTGAGTGTTGTTCAGATATGTTCAATATATAAAATATAGCCAAATTTATGCATATTAGGAAAATTGAAAAATCATCAATTGACTAGTATTCTAAGCTATGAAAATGAGAATCGAGATACAACAGGGCACAACACAAGTACTAACTCAATTGTAATAGTGTTTATTCCATATAAAAATCAAGAAGCTAGACTCTGATGCGAATAATTAAGTGGAGATTTCTTATGGACATAACACACATGTTTCTTTGTTATGATTAACTAAATTTCTTTGACAGTATGAATTAATTTGTGTAGGTAAAATAAAAAACCTAGAATCCTTTTGCATCGTTCATACAACATCCATTTTGGTTACTTTTAATTGCTCAACAGTTTTTTTTAAAGATTATAGATACTATGTTGTTAGAGTTTGAAAAGCATATAGTTTATATGTATTTGATTGGGTAATTAGCGATTATGTTTGATAGTGATTTGACCTGTAAAATTCACACTTGACATCATATAAGAGTAAAAATATACAACCAGAGTTAGGTGGCCTCTGTAGAAGAATTAAAATTCGAGTTTGTCCTCCTTAGCTTTGATCAAGCGTTGACTTTGTAGATCCAAATTGTCTTTTTTTTTCTTTTGGGATCTAAACTTTATTTTTAAGCCCAAAACACAGTTTTAAGTCCATCATAATCCACCCTATTATATAAGCAAAACTTGTGCATACAAATCATATTTTTAAACAGACAAGAAATCTTTTAACATTCAATCATTTACATCTCATAATTAGCTTATTTCGAAATACAAATTTCCCTACAAAATAATGTATTACCATCATCAAAAGTATAATCAAGCTAGAAGAAGACTTAATTGGATAAAGCTCCATATCTCTAATCTTCTACTTTCTGTTCATTTGGACATGATGTTGAGAAAAAAACAACTTAATGAAACGAGCGAGTAGAGATATATTCTAGGATAGTTGGGACACTATTAATGATCTTCATCATGGAGACTGTGATTTAATAAAAGTATACGAGTAAAGGCCCTCGTCGAATCGATGGGTTTGGATCGGTCCGGTTTGAGAAAAAGTAAAAATCGAACCAAATTATTAGTCATCGATTTTTTGAAATTTGAAATCGAAATTATAACCGAACCGATCCACAAACATTTAAAGCCGAACCGAATCAATCGGTTTCAAACCGAACCAACCGAAACAGAATCGAACCGAACCGAACCAACCAAGACCGAACCAAACCAACCGGATCCCAATCCTATTCTGTTATATATATAGATTTATAATACATAATGCATGTTAGTCACTAATTTGAACTTTGCCTATTTAATTAAATGCATGAACAAGAATAGTTGGTGGATTATAGTTTATTCTGTCTATAAATGATTCTAGAATTCGTAAGAGGTTATTTAGTTTGTCAAATTAAAATTGCAATATGATCGTGCATTCCAAGGGTGAATAGCTAATTTGTCTATGAATTAAGTTGAAATTTCTTAAGGTAAATCAAACACATAAGTTGATTCTAGCATCATTAGTCTATGATTATATTAGATGTCACATAAAGTGTGATTAAGATATTATATGCCATGTAAAAGAGAATGATCTTGAGAGTTAATAACTTGCATGTGATGAAAGTTCTCGGAGAGACATCCATGTAGGAAGTTGGGAAGACTTGGTTAGAAGCAAGTGATTAAGACTATATTTTTGTTCATTAGTCTAATTCATTTGAATTTCTTTAACATCTTTTTATAATCAAATAAATTATCTACTATTAGAATTGTTAACATAAAATTTCATATTTTCTGATTTTTTAGTTTGCTATATGAATCATAAATCACTATTTATTTATATAATTTTTAAAGGCCACAATACATAAAAATCTTTTGTTTGTATATGTGATTAAGATAGTATTTGACATGTAGTTTTGAGATTGAACTTTAGTGTAAATTGGTAAATTAATTTATGAATTTGATTAAATTTATTCAAACTACACAAAAATTCCAAAGATAAAATATTAAAAATTTTAAAATGAAAATAAAATACATAGAATTCTTATCCGGTGCGGTTATGTAAGTTTGCAGTCAAACAGTTATGCATAAAACAAGAATGGTTTGAGATAAAATAATGTAATTTATACAAATTAAGATATTTTTTTTAATAAAAGGATACATATTCATTAGAGATCAGTATACTGACAAATTACTTGACATGATTGGATAAGAATCCTTTCATAATAAAGTTTGATGTGAAATTTCTAAGAATAACAAACATGTTGAGTGAATAAACCAAAATCAGAAGTTATAGACCGGTTTAATAATCGGTTCAATTCAAAAGCTACTGAACAAGCTCACATATACGAAGCCTAAAAATATTCTAGAACCCCTCTTATCTTCGATAAAACTACATTGGCTCAGCTGCTAGGGTTCTATTTTCTCCTTCAAACTTCTACTCAGCTTCTGTTAAAACCTCTTCTTCTTCTTCTTCATTTCCGGCGTAAAAGGTTCATGCTTTATCACTCCTAACTGTCTTTATAGTTTTGGAATTATTGTTTAATTACCGACACGAATTTGACGTTCCTTAGATTGTGTTTCTGGATACGCTGTTTGACAGGAATGGCGGCTGCTCAGCTCACTACTTCATCCCTCTCCACTAGGAACTTGCCTTCCTTTCATGGGCTTAGAGCTTCACCGGTCAAAATTGCATCTTGCCAGCAAACGAGAAGTGGGGGCTTGTCACAGAGGTTTTTCCGCGGGCTTTCTGTCAAAGCTGCAACTGTTGTGGCGCCTAAGGTACTGACAATATTCAATTGGCTGCGACTACTTTCTAGTGTTACTGTAATCTTGTGTTTGGCTTCTGCCATTCTTAGTTTCTCAGCTCTACTGAGGTGTGCCTTATGCGTTACCATATGGTTCATATTCCATACAACCATGATTGCTGATGATTACTTGGTTTTGTGCGGACGTTGGAGATTTGAGCTTTAACTTACGAGCAACTAAGTTTCTATGAGTTCCCCTAATGTGGATTTTGCTTTAGCATTCTCTTATGGTTCTAACAGGTTTTTCCTTGGATTTTTCTTAATGTTTCTGTGAGCTTTCTTGCTGTCACTCTGTGCATTTTTTTTCACCATTTCTAAATTCTAAGCGATAGCATTTTGAGGATTTTTAACTGTTCTCGTGCCTTGGCTATGCTTAACTATATTTTTGAATTGAAGTATACCACGTTGAAGCCCTTGGGTGATAGAGTCTTGGTGAAGATCAACACTGCTGAGGAGAAGACCACAGGTGGCATTTTGCTTCCAACTACAGCCCAAACCAAACCCCAAGGAGGCGAGGTTGTCGCAGTTGGTGAGGGTAGGACAATTGGAAAGAACAAAATTGATATCAGTGTCGGGGTAAGTGGTGTTAAGATTTTCGTGTGCTTTATTGACTGTATGGATACTGTAGCTGGTATGTCCAATTTCCCTTTTTTTGTTTTTGGTGGTGCAGAATGGTGCAAAGGTTGTATATTCCAAATATGCCGGAACTGAAGTGGAATTCAATGGAACTAGCCATCTTATTCTGAAGGAGGATGACATTGTTGGTATTCTCGAGACGGATGATGTGAAGGATCTGAAACCCCTTAATGACCGAGTCTTGATCAAGGTTAGTTGTATCTCGCAAGATTGTCTCCTTTTTATGCCTCTTCTTTCTTTTGTGGATTTTGCTCAAAAGTGTAGTCTCCGTTCATTTGGGCGCTTTCCTGTGAAAGCTATTTTACTGCTTAGTTGATCTATAACTTGTGCGCTACCATTAATTTTAACCTCTTCTGGATTTTGGTTTCAGGTTGCTGAAGCAGAGGAAAAGACAGCCGGAGGTTTGTTGCTGTCAGAGTCATCGAAAGAGAAACCATCTATTGGAACCGTTAGAACCATGACTCATCCTGAACTTTTCTCTTGCTCAAAGTTTTTCTAAAATTTAACAGTTTACCTTTGTGAAGCAGGTGATTGCTGTTGGCCCCGGACCTCTTGATGAGGAAGGAAACAGGAAGCCGCTGTCCATAACCCCGGGTAACACAGTCCTGTATTCAAAATATGCTGGGAATGACTTCAAGGGTGCTGATGGTTCCAACTACATTGCTCTAAGGGCATCAGATGTCATGGCTGTTCTTGCTTAATGTTATTGTGCTCTCAGTTCTTCTGTACCACATTTCAAATCATCCAGAAATTATGGATTTTCGAATGTGTCCACTATTTCGAGAAATGTGGATTTTGAATGAGTTAGATCTGCTATTCATAGCCTGAACATTTAGTTTCTCAGGCCTTTTCTGATGCTTCAGCTTTCATGGAAAAACCTCAAATTAAAAGGCTTTGAGCTTCTGTTCGTAATCTACCTGTTGAATGAACATGCTTTTCTACTTAAAATCTAGTTTTCTTTGGAAACCAGATGTTGTTACTTAGGGTGTAGTCATATTTAACACATTATAATGAAACATTATCTTATTTTTGTTGTATAATTTTGTTAAAAAAATAAATGCTTAATAAATTGTTTAGTAGTATTGCTGGCCAAAAAATTTCATTGAATATTATTAATAATTTGTGGTATGTTGTAATATTCCAATATCTGTTGATTTTATTATATTAATTTTGATATAGAAACATGTAATAATTAATCTTTACTCAAATACATTCTTTAATAAATTCGGAGTTAGTGCTGTTTTTATTAAGTAGCAACATGTATAACAAATTTGATTATATAAATTTAAGGTTTTTTTTTAAATAAAAAATCTAGGACTCCAGACAAATAATTGAAAATTTTATATCTCAGTTTCATTTCAAATCAATTCAGTTATCCATACAGGATTGTATCAATTTCATCAACACTAATAATATATAAAATATTACAAAATTAAAATATCAGGATTATAACATGTTTTATTTGCGCTAAACATAAAGAATCAAAAAATTAGAACAATAAACTTCTTAGATTTTCGATAAATATTATTTGATGTAATGAATAGTATTCCCGTCGAGATGCCTTGATATCTTTATCAATATGTTGGTACTAGTACAATTAAAGACATTAGACAAGTTAATTCCCTATATGGCCAGCCAAGGGATCATATAAATGGATATTTAGCATATTTAGGTAGAATTCGTAATACATATGCTAGGCGCAATCCAATATTGCAAAATTTTTTCTATCTAATGAGGCTTGTGCGCTTACAACACTGAAGACATGAATGACTGATGAATATATTGAAAAGATGTAATCTGTTGTCTGCCTCAACCCAAACCTGAAACCATATTGTTATATCAACAAAAAAAAAACCATATCGTAGGAGTAGTGCACGGCTTACAATCCGATAATCCAGTTTCGTGAAGAATAATATCAAGAATCTACTTGCGTTGAATTAGAAATATGCCCATGAAAGAACGAGCAAGTTCAATTCCATGGAACTAATTTGTGTGGCCAATTAGCTCTTTGATCTTAAATTGGCTATCAAGAAACTGTTTAATCTCAAAGATGATCTCAGATGAAGTTGTAGTCAATAAGAAATCATCGGCATACAAAAGCAGCAAAACAACATGTCCTTCTCGATGTAGAATGAATAAGTATGAATCCTTGAGGCTTGCGAATAAACCACATTCTAATAAATCCATGATAAACTTGGCAAAACATTACCGAGAAGCTTGTTTTGAACCATAGATGTTTTTAAGTAGCTTACATAACTTCTCTAAATTCTTCTCTGTCATAAAAATCAAGTGGTAGTTTCATCTAAACTTTCTCATTTACTAAACCATGTGGGAAGGTATTGTTTACATCAAGCTGGAGTCTAACTCACATCAAAATTGAATTTAAGCTTATACGCCCACTTATATCCTACGATATGCTTTCCAAGTGGTAAATAAACCAACTCCCATGTATGGTTCTCCTCTAATGCTTCAATCTCACATTGCATGGCATGCACCCAAGATGATGACTTTGCTGCTTCATGATTATAAGCAGGCTGAGTAGAAGTTGTCACCAGTAGAAGAAAATGCATCATAGTTCAAGATTATATTCATAGAATGAGGAGAGGTCTTTGCAACGCAAATATAAATCCCTTTTCCATACAAAATCTTACAAATTTCTCGGAGACCTCCTTAAAGACACAACAACTGACTCTTGTTAAGGCACTGATAGTGAGTCAATGGAAGGAGCCTCAGTGGACAGTGTATAAATAACATGTGAGTCCAAGATAAGAATGGCATTACAGGGAAACACCAAAGAAGAATCATCAGCATCCAGCCGGTTTATCATCATGGACATTGCGTATGAAAGGAAACTCTGACTCATGCACAACCACATGCCTTGAGACTACTAGTTGGTTTTGCACCAAATCAAACACCTTGTAACTCTTTTGAGCAAAAGAGCGACCCAAAAATACATAAATGTGCTCCAACATCCAACTTATCTCGTGTGAGTGGAAATATAACATAAAAATCAAAAAAAAAAAATTCAAGCCATCATACACTAGGGGAGTACCAAAGAAGGCTTCCGGTGTCTTGGCACCCGAGACTGAAAAGGCATCATACTGATCAAATACACAACACTTAGGACACAGTCTTCCCAAGAAGGTTGGCCTGAAATTGTAAAGGTCTTGCTACCTCTAGAACATCGATATGCTTACATTCAGCCACTCCATTTAGCTGAGGAGTATATGCACAAGAAGATTGATGTACACAACAACCTCTATCAGAAAGACAGCTTCTAATATTATGAGTGAAAGACTACTTCCCATTGCCACCTCTCAAACATAGTATTTTCTCATTAAACTATGTAAGAACAAGCTCACAGAAGTTTTTAAGTAGCTGAGCTGCCTCACTCTTCACCTTCGTCATGAAATCCAACTCACATTTTAATAATCATCAACAATGGTAAGAAAATACTTCGAACCTCCTATATATTCCACTGAGAAAGGTCCCCAAATGTCAGTATGAACCAAGTGAGATGTATAAATAGACTGAATATTTTTAGAAGAAATGGAAGTTTAGCTTGTTTTTCTATTGGGCATACTTGTCATTGTGCCTATTTTAATAAACTAGAGTAAACATTTGAAACACATCTTGTCACTCTCTCTATAGGTAAGTGTCCAAGCCTTTGGTGCCATTTAAGGTTGTAATCATGTTTTCTCATTAAACTGAGAGCTTTGATCTATTTCTCTACTGAAATTTGATACAAGCTATTGGAAACTCTACCAGTCCCTAGGCAAGTTAGTGCCACTGGTCCTGGATCACATATTTTTACTAGTGAAAATAATTGAATAGCTTGTATCTTTGAATAATTTACTAATAAACAAAAAATTTAATTTGAACTCTGGCACATAAGGCATATCTCTTAGCATAATAATGCAATTTAAGATTTGAGCAATCAGGCAGAGTATAATCATGGAAAAACTATAACCTCTCTACTTCTTTCAACAGTGATAAATGTGGTGTAAAATGGTCAGTTGCACCACTATCTAGTATCCAAACGTTATGACCAAATGTCTAGAAATGTAACCAAGCAACACATGCAACTTGATTCAGTTGATAAATGGTGGGTTTATAAGCAGAGAAATGAACACCAACAACCAAGTTATCTTTTCTGAAGCCGATTGAATAGCTGATGACATGAATATAGTATTGCTTCTCCTACTTCGTACATAGTTGTAAAAGAATTATTAGTCATTGATCTTGCTCCTGAACCACCAGAACTCCTATTTCTTGTTCCTTGGCTGATTCATGCCAGTATTGCCTCTTCCTCTAACATTATTATCATCCCTTGCACTGCCATTGTTCTTCCCCTTCTGTTGTCATTATAAGGTTACCAGTTCTTAACATAAAAAGTTGAAGCCCCGATAATACTACTGCCATTATTGGTCATTGCTTTTCAAAACTCATATTGAGCCACCATATTGTATGCATTATCCAAGGCTGGAGGCTCTGTCACCATAAAAATCTGAGTTCTTATTTGGCTATGTCTCTCACTGAGGCCCATCAAGAAGGAACTCACATGCTCCTCCTCTTTAGCTTTAATTCTCATATGATAGTCTACATCTTCAGCCAAAAATATTTCCAACTCATCTTAAAGATTAATGAGTTTCTCTTAAAAAGATGATACTGTAACTCTCCTTGCGTCAATGTGTATATTTATTTTCTCATTGCGAATCTTTTTGGAGATGAGCATGGAGCGGCATAATTTAAGTCTATGGAGAAGCAATTCAAACGATGTCGTTTTGTGTTTCCCTTTCTATTTAAATCTTTGCAGTCTTTGTTGTGTACGATTTTCAGTTCAACTTTCATAGCAATAGAGCTGCAAATTTATTTACGAATCGGAATCTGCTGTTGAGCATATTAAGTGGTATTATCCCACATCGTCCGGTGGAAACTCTAAATTGATCCTAATATATAGTTGGGCACCCCACTCATTGCCAATTGGTTTTGAGTGTGACCGACTATTCTACATGGTATCAGAGCGGGTTTTGGCCGCACTCTTAGAATATGCCCGTGACGGTTACGGTTAACTAGATCCGTACTCGCAAGTGAGGGGGAGTCTTGAGCATATTAAGTGGTATTTATCCCACATCACCCGGTGAAAGCTCTAACTCCCCACTCATTGTCAATTGATTTTGAGTGTGAATCCGACAATTCTACCTCTACCACAAGACTTTCTACCAAAATCAAAATCATTTCATCACTCATCAATTGATGACTAAATCAACGTATCTCGTCTTAATCTGTGCGCTCCTCGCAGCTGGTCGCATAGGGTTGATTCAAGGCCGAGGCACGAAAAACTGCAGACGCCGAATATCTCCTTCTCATTCTTCTACTCCTCGGCTTTGTTCATTTTTTTTTAAAAATAAATAAATAATCTCAAACGGCTTCGCCGGGATGGATAGGAATAATTTGTCGTTAGAGGTCGGGCCGAGCCGTTCAGGCCCAACAAGGCTCAGCCCAATTGCGATCACGAGTGCTTCATGCTTCTGCCTGAGATTTTCTTACTTACCGTTCTTCGAGTAGATTCAACTACGTCGTTGCTTGCTTCGATGCATTTGGCTTTGTGAAGATCTCAATGCTAAAACCAAACTAAAAATCAGCAACCGGAGGAAGCCTCTGATTGATCTGGTGAGCATTCTTTTTTCTGTCGGAATTTTGATTAATTTTGGATTTGAGTTCTTCATGTGTGAATTGGGCTAGGGTTTATTCTTATTATCGTCGTAATGTGGGTTATGATCGAATCTGATGAATACAATTATTGATGATTGCGGTTATCTATTGGTTCTGGAGCATATTAGATATGAGAATCAGATCCAGTGCTGTCAATCAATTGCAAACATTTCAAACGGGGTAGTTTTAAATTTTATTAGCCAATCCCAAATTAACACGTGTCTCATTAAAATTATTCTATCCTGTTTTGGCTAAAACTAGCCATTTCAAGTGGTTAACCACCATCGCTGCAAATTGACTTCGCTGCACTGGATATGGATCCATTAGATATGTTGAGATTTAGGCATTTGAAATGTGGTGCTATGAAATGTGGTTCTATGATTGGAGTTGATATTTTGTTATGAATATTAGGGAATTTTGTTATATTTAATTTCGTTCTGTCTGTGTGGCAGAGTGTAAACTAGGATGGGGACTGAGGATGGAGTTGTGGAGATAGACAGCTTGGAGAAGGGTTTGCTGTCTGACACCGGCTGTGTGGATACTGAAGATGAAAATGTTCTATACACGGCTTCGTTTGAGGAAATGGAGGAGAAATTTGTCAAGTATCAGACAACCCAATGGGTTCTGTACTCGCTGCTTCTGATTTTGGCTTGGGGAATAGGATTGTTTATGTTGTTGTATGTACCCGTTAGGAGATATATCCTGCGCAAAGACATTAAGTCAAGGAAGCTGTTTATCACATCAAATTCAATAGTTTATAAGGTATAAGTCTACTGTTTCTTCTTGCAGTTACATGATTTCAACTTGTTCCAGGGCTCAAATTTTATTCACTTTGTAACTGGATTATGCTGCATTTGTTATTGTACTTGGAGTAGCTTTTCTTTTGTAGTCTTCAATTGTCATATAATATTTTCTTCTCGCTCAGGTGACGAGGCCAGTACCGTTTCCTTGTTTCGGAGTGCTGAAGAAAGAGAAGCATGTGCTTTTGCATTCGGTTGCTGACGTTGTTATTGAACAAGGTATGTCAATTTTGAGCTGTAGACCCATCTATTTTATATATGTAAGCTGGTTGTTTGTCTGTTATTCAATTTATTTTTTGTGCTGATCTCTAAATCTTGTATTCAAACTCTTTGATGAAGCCGAAACTGGTAGCCCATAACTTAGATTGAGTACCACTTGCCTGTTGCGTATCATGTAGAAAGTCAAGTCTCTAATTTTTTAGTAGAGTACTTACGGAACCTTTTTTGTTATAAGAAACTTGATTTATGCTACCTTCAGCTGTTGGGATACTATAAATGCTTTGTACAGTGACGAAAAGAAGTCACAATTTATGATTTCTAGGTCTAGCATTTGCTTTTATTGAAAACTGGTATGATACTCAGGGTACTTGCAATCCCTTTTTGGTGTTCACTCCATTAGAATTGAGAATGTTGGTGTGAGAAGGCCACCGAGTGATGATGTTCAAATCCAAGGGATTGTGAATCCTACAGCTTTCAGGAAGGTAGAGTATCCTTGCATTGTGAAACCACGGATTCCTTGTCTAGTTTTACGCGATTATTTCATTGGAAAGTTTGATTTAGTTTGTTTCCCTTGAGTTTAATTTTTTTTTTCTTTTCGTCAGGCTGTTCTAACTCGCCTTTCACAAATAAGGAATGAGTCTTACTCTAGACAAGCCTCTAACATTGATGATGTTCCTAGTTTGAGGCTTGGTCTCTCATCTTCAGCATGGGTACTAACCCACAAAAACCAGTTTCAATTTTTTTCTCATGATCAGAATCACTACCTTAGTTATGGCTCTGGTCAACTGAGTTTTATCTTCGCTTTCCCGATATTCACCACTTTTACCTTTATTTATAATTTGTTACTTGGCAGAGGTTAGTAAATTATAGTTTCTGCATCATCAATTGTAGGTGTCACCTTCGAAGTCTCTGAAGCATGACTCATTTTCATATCCTGCGGATAATATGATACTGCAAAAACTAGAAGAAGTTGACAGCTCTGTGAAGGTAAGTTGAACTTATTCTCATTCCCTGTTCACTTTTTGAATGATTTCTGATTAGTTAAACATCTTATATCTAATGCAGAGAGTACAAAGTCTGATTGAGGGGCATCAATCTCAGAAATCAGAAATAGGGTAGGGTAAGAGGATTAATGCAATAATATTCCTCTTCATTTTAGCTGTTTGTTGCATATGTAATGGTACATTCCAGTACAGGCGTTTATTATTTCTTTTTCCTTTCCTTTGAATTTGGGTTTACTAGCCTTGGGACGCATACATAATAGTTATGGAATATGGAACATATCTCACAGTTGGGCTACCCTGGAAAAGCCTCGCGGGTGATTTTGAAGCGAGCAACAGAGAAAAGTTTCCTCTGGCATTATGTATGTGGATTTGATTGTAGACTCGCCTCATGCTGTATATCATGTTTAGATTTGTGCCATGTGTATTTGCTGCTCCCTTAGCGAAAGTTGTTTTCTTGGTCTGTGGATATGTTATGTACCTTGGGCTGCCCCACCCCCGGAGTGCTCATTCAACGAACTTTTGTCTTCATAATGAGGAATCAGGCATTTTTCTTGTAATACTAATGCTTCTTTAGCTTCAAAATATGTTGCTTTGTTCAATATTTGATGCTAGATTTGGTTTCCATTAATGGATACCCAGTTAGTAGAACCTGAAATTTGTGCACAGGACCAGCTTTCTTTGTCTGTGAAAGCTACTGAATTAGGACAAGCTGAAATTTAGTCGTAGCACTCCTTGAGAACCTCTACTCTGAGGGCATCTCCAACGATATCACATGATATGATATCACACAGATATTCGTTCTGTGGAAAAAAGACTCATACCGTGCAAAGTGTAGACCTTAAACAGTGATATAGGGTTATAAGCGGCCTTATAGCATAACGAATACTTTATATGGCGTTTTGAAGTTATTAGTGACTGCTATGGTTTTTTAAATGAATTGGGTCGAATTTTCTACGACGTTTTGAATTTATAAACATCGTCTATACATACATTTAAGTATATAAATACTTTATAGTTGTTGTAGTCTAAGTGAAAAAAAGATAATAAAACTATTTAATGAAATTAAGAATTGATAATTTATTTAATATAAAAAATATAATATGATACGTGTGTGACATGATACAAATGGCTTCTTAATTTGATTCAATGGCATGCTCTTATTGATGTGGAATTTGGGAGTCTACACCGATATTTTCAGGCATCGATAGAACCGGGCAGCTTATAAATGCCTCCAGCAAGTTGCACTCACCATACTGGACCCTCCTGATTCTTGAAACTTGGGTTCAAAGACAATGGAAGTATCGAAATCCCAAGTAGTGGGAGCAAGCACGACAACCAGTCACACGACTTTCTGATTTGTGCCCGACTTTGGGAAGTCGCTGGGGGCAGCACTCTGCATACTGTGCATTTAAGTATCCATTTTATTAGTTAGATTGAGAATCATTTAAGGGTGTTTGGTAGCATTTTTGTTATTAATAGTAACGGTATAAATAATCCCACCTAATTTGGAGGGATAAATAATCCTGATGTTTAAAGCTAAAATCTATCTATTGGGATTATTAGTACTTATTCTATTTACAACCAAACACGTTACACTATTATTAATTATCCTATCTGACTACTAATCCGAGCTACCAAACATAGACTTATATTATACTCCCTCTGTCCTCTTTTACATGTCACTTAACCGAATTTTTTTGTCCACTTTTACTTGTCACTTAACAATTTTCAATGCGTATTTAATGTCAACAACTACCTTAAAATGTCAAACATTAATTACTTCATTATCATATTCAATAAAAAATATATTCTCCACCAGTGATCATCTACCAATTTTACTTTTTGCACGAATTTTTTTTAAAAAAACATCAACCACCTATTCATTAAATTTGTTCAACCGCTAGCATTAACTTCACCTTAATCTATTCAAATTAACCTTAAACGACATGTATTAGAGGACGGAGGGAGTATGTAGTTTCTACATGTACGTGTGTCTTAATTAGCTGCAATAACTTTGCGCCTAATGCCTGGCCTCCTGTAGTAAGTATAGGGTCCTAATTCTGATTTGGCTTATACTAGTAATCTTATAGTAGCTTGCTATTAAAATTATTGATGATGACGAATGGGTAGTTGGATGATGGTGGTGGTGGATGAGCTTTGCCATCTACGTAAGTGTGTTTCTTGTGTACATTATAAGGTGAGGTGAGGTGGATATAGGTTGGGACTTGCGAGGGAGGGTTGGAGAAGTTAGTTGAGCATCCCTTTCATCTGCAACCTCATTATTTATTACCATTCTTCAGCACCAGCAGGCTCGTGTTGTTGAAAAAATACTACTGATCTGATAAGAAATTGCATGTGGTAGAGGTAGACCCCCCCACCCCACCTCACCCCTTATGGATGAAGAGAGGATTTTGCTGCTCTTTTTCAGGCTTGAGAAAGTGAAACGTGTTAGTTTAAGATTAGCATGATGCCTTATTACTGCCCAGATATGATGTGTCATGTAGTTGGTGTGCCTTGAGGATATCCCTCCCTGCTTTAGGAACTTATTTATGGATCATTCATTCATTATATATGCCTATGTATGTTCCTCCTCGGTTAAGGAACTTCCATCATCTTCATATATACTTCATTTTTTGCCTTGCAAGCTTGATAATAAATCAAAAAGTACACAAAATCTACTGACATAGGAAGGTGTTATTTATATCCAGGTTTTGCAATGGCAACTCATTTTACGAGAATCCTCTCTTTAAGGAAAATCTCATTTAAAGGGTTTTTTTTTTTGAGTTAGAATCTCACAATGCAGATTTTGTAGCATACTTTATATTGATTGTTTAGGTGAGATAAGATATTATGTTTACGTACATTCTTTCATTATGAGTATTCATTTCATTTAATTTTTATTCACCAACAAAATGTTGACTAAACTAATAAAAAGATGATGACATTTAGAAACTATTTTTATTTATTTATAATCTGGTCAGTCAAGACTAACCTCAAATTTAAGGCATCTCATAATTTTTTTGTTATAGGTTAATCCCATTAATTATTATTAACCAACTTTGTTTTAATGATGAATACTCCCTCCGTCCTCTAATACATGTCGTTTACAGTTAATTTGAATAGATTAAGGTGAAGTTAATGCTAGCGGTTGAACAAATTTAATGAGTGGGTGGTTGATGTTTTTATAAAAAAATTCGTGCAAAAAGTAAAATTGGTAGATGATCACTGGTGGAGAATATATTTTTTATTGAATATGATAATGAAGTAATTAATGTTTGACATTTTAAGGTAGTTGTTGACATTAAATGCGCATTGAAAATTGTTAAGTGACAAGTAAAAGTGGACAAAAAAATTCGGTTAAGTGACATGTAAAAGAGGACAGAGAGAGTAAATTTTTTATAGCTTGGTCAAATTCCAGAAAGAATAGGTGTTTTCTTTCTTTAATGTGTATATGGGCTTCCCCTGAAATTTCTTTTAGTCTTTTCTAGTTTAAGGTTTAACAAATTAAGATTTTCAATGAGGTGACATGATGTTGGAAATCAACTAGATTATCTAAATATGAAGATGAAAGAGATAATCAACTTATTCGAAAGTTGATTAATATTAAGAATCCTATTGTTGGTAGGTTACTAAATTACTATTTTGGTAGGATTAGGAATCTTATTTGATTTAGTATTAGTGCCTTATAAATAGGATATCCTAGTGGCATGAACAATTTGAGAGACTCAGTGGGAGTCCTCCAGGAGAATTTCAGAGGGATTCTTTTTGAGTGGTGTAGTGTTTTTATAGGTTTTTGGTTAGAGAAAACATATGAGAGAGTTGAGAGGTCTGTATTCAAGAGTGTTGAGAGGTGAGTCCATTCTTATAATATATATCTATAACTAATGGAGATTGTGGATGTAGGCTCTGTTGGAGAGCTGAACTACGTTAAAAATATTGTGTGTTTTTATCGTACTTTATTCGTATTATTGTATTGATACATGTTATTCGTATGATTGCTCGTGTCGATGTTCACGCATGGCGTGTGAGAGTAGAGGCATCTACACCCTAACACATGACCTTGAAAAAATTATAATTTATTTAATTGATATGTTTAAAGTAAGGTTCTAATATGACAAAAATCTTCATAAAAAGTCTTCTGACGGATAATCTCTTAGGTTAATTTTGGTTCAAGGAAATTTGAGAGAGAAAAATGGGAAGAACATTAAAATCTCCACATATTTCATTTGATTTTTTTTTCTTATTTGTGTTTGTAATGTAAGATAAAGAAAATATCAAAAACACTATTTATTTTCAGTTTTTCCTTTTAATTTACCATCTAATTTTCTTTCTCGTTATATTTCCTAAACCAATATAAAATGCTTTTAACTCTATTTTATTTTTTTTCCTCTCATTTTCTTTAAGCAATTAAGCTGACCATTAGAGAAACTATCTGGCCTCTAATAACTCATTTCAAATTTTATATATTAAGTGTTTTGTGAACCGAACTTTTTGTTTATTTGCTCTGAATGGTAATTTAGATATTTTGATTCAGTTATTATCAATTTGGCATCTGAATCATTCAGATCCGAATAAAATATTATCTAACAGTTAAATAACTGTAAATATATTTTACACATCATACTTCTTCATTCAAATTGTACTTTAATTTTCATATTTTTTGCTTTCTATTTTATCTTATGCTAACATGAATAAATAAAATATATTTAAAAATACATTTACATTTTAGATTTATATCTGATAATACTATGTTAGTTTAAAACAAGTGAAAACTGTGGTGGTTTTATAAAAAAACAACAAGGGTAGTTTTTGTGAAACTATGATGTGAAGTGAGAAGTGTGTATTTGATTGACATATGAGGTACAATATTTATAGTGATATTTATTACAGGGATAAGAATTGAAAAACAAAAAGTTGTTACAGTCGTTTGAATTTTTGATAACGCTTATCTGCAATCTGTTGTTTGTTGTTGACGGATAACGTTTGACTGCTCATGATAAGATTTATCATCAGATTGTTGATTGTTGTTGACTGGAGAGAGTATATTGCTAACACGCCCCCGCAAGATGGAGGCTTCAGATTTGACTCCAAGCTTGGACCATAATAGAAGAAAAGGACTCCGATGAAGAGGTTTTGTGAGAATATCTGCCCATTGATCCTTTGTGTGAATGTGACAAACTCGAAGAGTGCCATGTTGGCTTTCTCACGCACAAAATGTAATTCAGAGCAATGTATTTCATGTGAGAATGAAAGATAGGATTGAAAGATAGGTAGACCGCTCTAGCATTATCACAAAAAACTGTAGCTGGTGGAAGAGATGACACCTTAAGCAGACCTCCGCAACAGCATTAGTAACCGCTTTATATTCAGCTTCCGAGGAGGAGCGAGACTTTCTATTTGGTAGATTTTCAAGAGATGAGATTATGCCTAAGATAGACAATATATCTTGTGGTTGATTGATAATCAATCTTATCACCAGCCCAGTCCGAGTCGCTGAAGACATGAATAGTAGATAAAGATGTGTTGTCCATGGAAGATTATTGTCCCCTTTAAATATCGATGCACCCGCTTCATAGCAGTTTAATGAGTAGCATTCAGACTATGCATAAACTGGTAGAGTTTATAAATGGAGAAGCTAATATCAGGATGAGTCAGTGATAGGTACTACAGGCCGCCGAGCAGAAGAATACAGGAAAAATTATTATTTTGCTAAAATCAAAACAAGCAGGACGTCAATCATGTGTTGAAATTAAATTTGAATTAATTACATCAACTATTTACATTCTCATATTAGTATTACTATGAATTTATTATGTGATTCCTAATTTTTTACTCGCTATTTGTTTTAAGAAAAATATGTAATAAAACAAAATGCAATGAAAAATAAATTTCTCATTTTTTGACAAAAAAACTAAGGATGGAAAATGGTAATAAAAATATAAAAATACTATTTAAATTGATAAAGTTTACTTGCAATTTGTCATTTAACTGTCTTTTCTGAATTTTCACTAAAGCAAAGATAACAATTTTATCAAATTTTCCTCATATTTTTCTTTTCCTTTCATTTGCCTAAAACCAAATAGAACTTTAATGTATAGACATTTTTTATTACGAGCTATGAATTTGGTGAATTTTTTTTTTTTTGAATTTAGAGAATCTACACCCAAAATTTTGAGGAAGGCACGCAACGCTAAAATCCACGTGGATAAATCTCAATTATTTCATGAAATTTATATTTAGTCCGGAGCGTGCCCGGAATTGAATCAATGATGAAGCCATCGCCTGATTTAGCAATTCATGCGCGAACCATTTGATGGATCTTTCAATATAAAATTCATTAGTAATCTGATTTATTATATATAATAAAATTATTAGGTCATATACTACAAATCTTGTAAAACCCTAAAATAAAAAATATAATCAATTTAGCACGGCAGCATACCGCAATAAAACAATGTGATATAAAAAAATGAGATTTTTTTCAAATTGCCTTCATTCTCTGATATCATTTTTAATGTAACTTTTTTTAAAAAAAATAAAAAATTCATTAAATATAAATTATAACGCATACACTTAACCATTTGGAAGTTCAAACTCTGATCGCAAAAATTGTCAGGATTCACCTCCACCTTTTTTACCATCAGGTCACACTCCTGATGGCCCAATATCCTTTTTTTTAATGACTGCAGAAAAAACGTTCAGTAACTGAAAAGTATGATACGAAAACAAATCATAATTGTGATATAAAATTTTGTTTTGTGGGCATGACATGCCGAATTTACAAACAACGATTTTTAATAGAAAAAATGACGTTTTAAATTGTGATTTTTGTGGAAAGCACATCAAACAACATTAGTTTCACGGTCACATTTAGATCGCCAGTTGGCCACAAAAGATTTTTTTGCCACTTGTGAATCATTGTACGTACCCGCCCAAAATATATATACATTTTTAATTACTAATATATTTTTAATTACTTATCACATTTCAATTTTATTAAAATTTTAGTTTTAGTCATACCTTTTATGAATGATCGGTAAAAGATGTCCATTTGTCCACAAAGCGTGATAAATTGTATATCTAACCAATCATTACATTTCGTATTAGAAGCGTGATAAACGGCATTTCTAGTAAAAATGAATCTACTATCACGTTTCAAAGTACAAGATAGTATTTTCATTTAATTTTAATAAATTTATTAATTTTTTATCACGTTTTGAGTTTTAAACGTGGTAATAAAAAATAGAGGAGATTCACAACACGTAAGAAAGGAGGGGTTCATAGATATAGATTACATTCAAGTTCAACCTCTATTTTCAACTTTTCTTATTCTTTTTCTTTTTCGAATTAGGATCAAGTTTGCGAGCACGAAAACGATGTCGTTTTGATAATTAAAAATATTACTCACCTGCCATCATCAACAAAACCCATCTCCTCTCCTATTCCATCTCTCTCTGATCGTCCCTCAATTTGTTACTGATCGCAAAGGTGATTCAATTCCATAACCGGAGAACAATGATTCTCAAACCAGAAAACAAATCAGATAGCAATGATTGTCATAAGCATATGAATTGATAAGAAAATTGGGTACAGAAAGAAAACTCATTGTTGTCATCGCTGTCCCCTCCACTTCGCTCGACCGAACACCTTCCAAAAGAATTCGCACACTGGTTAATGGGTTAGATCGGGGAGGAATTGGAGCTAGGATTTTGTTGGTGATGGGTCAAACGATCAAAGAGACGGAAGATGAGAGGAGATAGGTTGTCGTTCACGTCGCCCCTCCACTTTGCCTGGCCAAATACCTTCCGAACGAATTCGCGCACCTGTTTATGGGTTGAATCGGGAAGGAATTGGATATGAGATTTTGTCGGTGCTGGGGTCGGACGATCGGAGAGACATGGAAGAGGAGAGGAGATAAGTTTTGTTGATGATGACACGTGAGTGAGTGATATTTTTAATTATCAAAACGACAATGTTTTTGTACTCTCGGCATTTAGCAGCGCAGCACCGGATCGTAATCTTTTTTTTTCGATATCTATGTTGAGTCATTTGTTCATATTTTCCCCTTTATTAATGACGGTTCAGAATCAAATGTTTTATCCGAATTTGAATCCTTATTAATACCAGAGCTGACTACAATAAAACGAGTTAGAATGTCAAGATATGTATATTGAAATTGTAAGAGTTTGAACCAAATGCAACAAGATTCTAGGTGAAATTTCCAGAGATTTAATGGAAATGTGCCAACTTATTTAAATTGGTCATAATTTGAATCAGAGTACAGAATTATGTGACAGCATTTCTTACTAACATGGCAAAACCGTATTGGTTATTCGTTCTAATTGTCAATATAATGTGATGTTTTTATTATTAATTTTTCTATATTTAATGTTATGATACAATTGTAAGAAAAATAAATTATTTTGGAATGCCTGTTTCAGTCAGATAAGAAATTTTTTTTCATGAATTTATAGACAAAAATTATAAAGACTTAGCGTATATATCTTGTCAGGGGTATGTAAATTTCATGTTCGAACAGGTAAAATGATTATTTTGAATAGTTTTTTGAGGTTTTAGGCTTTCAATATGTTATGATTATAATATTTTTGAGTTTTTAAGGTTTTCAAATTTTAAGATTTTGAATTTTTAGTATTTTTTGAATGTTTCAAAAACTCTCCAAAATGACGTTGGCTTAGATGCCCCAAAAACCATATATCATAACACTTTAAAAATATTAAGAACTCAAAACCTTGAAATTCAAAAAATTTAAAAACCCTATAATATTAAAAATTTTAAAACTTCAAAATCCCTGAGATCTTGTGTTCGTACTTTAGTAGGTACGCATTTGTGCTTGGACACGCAAGAGATGTGGTGAGGTGACCCATAACGAGATAAAATAATCTCACATATTTTGTAAATAAAAATAAACTCGATTTTTAAACTAAAATCTATGTCATAGAATTATTAATACTTATTTAATTTAAATAAATCACATTAAATTATTATTAGTTAACTTGTTTCACAATATATCCATTTCCCCCCATTTCTAATGGCAATTATTTTCCCCAAATTTGTCATACAAAGCCCGAGACAGATTATACTGAAAACCTTAATTGGTGATCGATTCCAATAAAATTTGTTATGACTTTTTATTGATCAAATGACTTAAAAATCGCATTTAAAATTGTTTTAATCGAATGGGTGGATTAAAAAGTCGTTGGGACATATTGGAGGCATTAAAGGCATCACATATATTCCAAAACTAATATCATGATACAAATGACTTATTGTATGCTCATTCCATCATCATAGTAATCATATAGGAATAAATTGAATAAATTAAGAATGTATTAATATTAGTTGATGATTAAATTTAATATTTATTAATTTTAATATAATTTTTAAAATTTCACGGTGTATAAAAGTTTCTTTATGGAATATAAAAATGAAATAATTAATTTATTGTTGTTTAAGCTATGTGATATTATTAAATGTGCATTGAAATTGTTAAGTGATAAATAAAAATGAATAATTATATATTACTTAAATAACAAATAAAGCATAGAGTAGGAAACAATTTTTAAATTAAAAGAAACAAGTATAAAATTGTCTTACACATTATATTTAAGATAAATAATGGCGTATAAAAATAGACGTTGGGATTGAAATTGGCGTCCTAGAGGTAGAGGCTGTGAAGGAGGAGGTATTCAGTTTTGTTTTAGTTTCACTAAAGTTAGGAGTTTTCTTACGGAATTTTTCTTCATATTGACACCTTTTTCTAATAAAATATATCGATTCATTCACATATCTATATTAAGTATCATTTCAGGTTATAAACATATAATAAACCAGTAGCTAAATTAGTTTTTTACTAGTAATTATTAAATCACACATATATCCTCCCCATTCTCAATCATACTTTTTTTTGTAGTGACAATTTTTTACTTATTTTGCGGTGGCCAGGGACCGCATATCCTCTCCATCTTGATAGTGACGCCCTTTCATGTATCTTAATTTACTATTTTTTTTCAAACTACATTTAGTCTATAGTAATTTAAGCTCCCAACAAAATCAAAATCAAAACCTTCTAGATGAATTTTCATATCCCTTACCATCAATCACTCTTGGGTGCTCCGGGAGTAGATACTCTCGTTTGCGACGTCGTTTTGATTTTGATGAAATACGACATCGTTTTTCTCATTTTCTGCCTTAACTGAGTAATATAGAAGCACAACTGATGAATATTCACCGGTTGTTCTTTTCTGCAAATAGTGAAGCACAAACTATTTGATGAATATAGCAGATCATCTAATGAATATAACAGATCAACTGATGAATATATAAGCATAACTGGTGAATATAGAAGCACAACTGGTGAATATTCATCAGTGGTGGTTCTATATTCACCAGTTGTGCTGGTATATTCCTTAATTGTGCTTATATATTCATAATTTGTTTTGACCGAACGCGGTGTGTTTAATATGTAACATGTAAAACGACATCATTTTCATAAAAAAAATGACATCACAAACGAGAACACATACTCTCGAAGCATCTAAGAATTTGTGCCTTACCATTGATCCACCTCTTGTAGGTAGTAGTTTACTTTCTTCATGTCAGGTTTTGTTTTATAATTAGTCTGTGAATAAGCATCAGTAAGAGTCATTGACTAACTCATTTTTTGTCAGTTGATTATAATATAATTATGGGTAATGAGATTTTTATTATATATATATATATAGATATATATATATAGAATGTGGATCAAATGAAAACCATTTTGGATTTGTAAACTGTGAACCAATATTATCCATTGATATCATTCGATCTAACGACCCTCTTTTATTCCATTTTAATTCTTTTAATCGTTACATTTTGTTGTATCTATCTGAAGAATATTTTTCTTTTAATTCCTCATTATTTTTAGTGTTAATTATCTATTGTATTTATCTTTAATTGATTGTTACTTTTCTTTTTAAAATGGAATATTATTCTCTCTCATGCTTAATCACGTGCTTGCTTTCGTCTCCAACCACACTCGAACTCACCCTCGAGTCTTTACCAAAATCAGAGCTCTTCCAATCAATCAGCCATGGTGATTTCAATATTGTAATTAATTACAACGGATTTATGGAATTTGAATGAGGCTGGTTGGGCAGTGGAGGGGAGCCTTTTTCTGCGATTGGTTCCGCATCTACATGGTTTTGTTAAAAAAATTTAAATCTGAGGTTCTGGCCTGCTTGCGGCTAGGATCGATGTTGCTGTCTCGGGATGAGATGGTCAGAAGGTATTTGTGGAGATGGCGACTTATCCTGAGGTCTTTGCGGTGTACAGGGATATTCAAAACATAGTGCACATTTCAAGAGTTTTTTGGTGCACATGATGAGAGCATTTGGTGCACATGGCAAAAGCTAAGAGCTTTTGTGGGTATGTAAACTCTGAGTATTTCTGCCAAAGTGGTTTTCACCATGAAATCACTATCTCAGTATTTCTGCCAAAGCTC
>NQLW01000496.1:57117-113303 GCA_002312845.1 Kalanchoe fedtschenkoi
AAAAATGGACTATTAATTCCTTATTTAATGGAGAAAATCATGCAATTAATCTAACAACCCATAAATAATGGTTTCATTATCTTTTAAAAATCAGATAATAAATCTATAAAAAAATCACAACCGTCAGATGTAATATGAATCAATGATCAAAGATGGTTCACAGTTTACAAATCCAAAGTGGTTTTCACCGGATCCGCCCCCTAAATAGATATATATATTAGATGGGTAAAATGCATAATCGTTACATTAATATTTCAATGGATATTCTATCTGTAAGTCAATTTTCACGTACTTCCAGTAAAATTAGTTGCGTGTTGCAGACAGAAGAATATATATTCATTATGGACAAAGAAATTTTGCTTGTTACAAGTTTTTTACATGAATTCATAATGCAAATGGATCATTTTAGTATATAAATGTGTTTTTAATCAGTAAAAATATATCGATTATATTATTTAAAAATTCTTTTTTTGTTTCATTATTAAAATGATTTTTTTGCTATATAAATTATAAAAAATAAGTTAAGTAAGAAAGAGAAAATCTACTTGGCATTAGGTAACATTTCTCATATACCCCAGCTTAACTAGCTTTCAATTTGTTATGGGTATGGGTATACTGGTTATTAATATACAAAAGAACTGATGAAGTGCTAGTATGGTGGCTAAAGATGTTGTTTAATAATTCTAAAATTCTTAATTCGAGCTTTGGGGTACTACATTTACTCTTAGATCAGGTAATGCAACATTATCCCATTTTATTATTGACTGCTAAATTTTCGAACGACACAACTTTGATTTAGTTGTTTATAGCTTTATTGTTTGGGATTCGAATCCTTATTTTTATACACAGATCAAGCCCTATTTCAATTAATAGGATAAGGATATGTTGATCATTTCACCATATTCTCATTAGAGATTCCGTTTGCCTATAATTACATTTAGCTATTTTAAATGAATTATTATTTCATTACTAGTACGCACTCGGCGACACGACGACATGGAAGGGATAGCGCCATTAAATGGAGTGGGGGTAATTGGACTTGGGAGTATGATTGGAGGTGTGGTGGGTGTGGGCATGAGAGATGAGTAACGTGATCGGAAGCGCGACAGACACTATTTTTTTATTATATAAGATACTAAGTTAGTTTACAGTAATTCAAAACAAGATTCTTTTAATGCAAAACATGGTAATTTTGGAAGAAAATAAGGTGATTTTAACTTTAATAATATAAATTAATTTTTTACTTTATACACATCAAAATGATGATTTGTGATCACAATTGAAAATTATATAGTTTTAGGTTTTGTTTGGTTTAGGGAAAGTTTTATGGAAAGAAAAATTAGATGGAAAATAAGAGAAATTTTTTATTTGGTTTAGATGAAAAATTTTATGGAAAAAAGTTTGATGAAAAATTATATGGAAAATTTTAATTAATAGCCATTGGAAAATGACATTTTTCTTTAAACTTTTCATGATAAACAAACAAATGAAAAATGAAATGAATTCCATGAAGGATTTAGATTTCATTCTATTTTCCATCAAATTTTCCTTTCCCTAAACCAAACACACCCTTAGTCTGTGTTTGGTTTAAGGAAAATTGGGTGGAAATGAAAGTTTTAGGGAAAATTGAAAGGAAATGGAATCTTTGAAGGATTTCATCTAATTTTCCCTTGTTTGGTTTCATAAAGAAAATGTCAAGGAAAATTGTTGGGAATCCATTTCATTTTTCATAATCGTTGAAAAGTTTTATGAAAGATAGATAGAAAAATATCAATATTTCATCATTTACATTATATTTGATAAAATACATTGAATTTTTTCAAAAAATGATTATTTGTTTAAGATACATTGAATTTATTTAATATATGTAGAATCACATTTTTCATCCAATTTTTCATCTAATTTTCTTTCCCTCCTATTTTTCATATAAACCAAACAATGAATTTTACTAATTTTCCACCAAATTACCTTTCCTCCAAATTTTCCCTAAACCAAACACAACCTTAATATTTTGTCATAGGCACATTTTAGAACACATTGATTTTGGATACATGCACGTGCATTGCACGAGCAAATATTTTGGTGACGAAATTTGATATTTATGAAGTTGAATAATTTGATTATCTATTATTAAAATACGGACTCCACTCATAATTTACAGAGAGAGATATGAGAAGGTGAAGAAGAAGAGCACACGGTGGGTCGAGAGAGCTGACAAGTGAGATCGGTGGTTACTTGGCATATTGAACGCCCTCCAAAAGCAAAACCTAAACCCATACTCACTACCATCTGATCGATTCCGACCGCCAATCACCATCTTATTCCACCACTCATCAATCCTCCGCATTCGCTTCTTCTTCGATCCAGCAACAACCGCACCTCTGCTTCGCCTTCTTCCTTCCCGATTCCTCGCTCGATTCACCATGCCTACATCGACCGTGACGTCACCTTTCTGCACATGGCTGGTCGCCGCTTGCATGTCTGCATCTTCTGACAGGGACCTCCCGGCGACCAACTCGATGCTCAACAGACCAACCACTCGCAAGCGGAGGATTCTCGCCAAATGCGCCCCCGCCGATCACCGCTCCCGCACCTCCTCCTCCTCATCCATTTCGGCTCTCTGTGGATCTAGTTTCCAGGGCCTCATCAGCTCCTTAGAGCCCTGCCACGAGTTTTCTGGTATTGGAATTACGTCGCTCTTTGGATCCAGGTCTGTCACCTCCATCCGGAAGCACCGTCGTGCTGCCGTCCATTCTGGTAACCACCTCGGACTGTCATCTGGGTTTCCATTCCTCTTTTGTTTCTATGCTTCTATTGATTCGTATCCTCCCGCTGGCATATTCTTATCATTATGTATGCCCTTTGATTGAGGTGGTTTTGGATTTTTGGCCTTTGTCCTTTTCGAACGCAAAAAATGTTTCATTAATGGGATTGAGGAATGGGTCAATTAGTTCCAGCAGCTTTATGACTGTTGATTGCAACTGGGTAGAAATTGGATACTGCTGGAACTAAATGTTCGGTCACATAAATGTTTGAAGTTCAACCAATCAAATTTGTTTCCAAATAAATGCGACACATCTGCTTTGCATTTGGTTTGATTCGTTTTCTGTGAAGCATTGTTCAGGGTGCAAGAGGTCATTTTTTGAAAATTTATTGGTAATGCTTGGGTTCAAGGAGACTTGCATGTGATCTTTTTCTGCATTGGCAACAAGCTTGTTTTCAATTATTTTGTTTATAAAAAGTTCATGCACTGAGCTGCTGGGATGGACATTTTTTAGGGGAGACCACAGCTGTAGCCCTGCATCCTGCTGAGGAAATAACAAACATAAAGAAGCCATCTACTAAGCAGCGACGAGTTGTTGTTACAGGGCTTGGCGTTGTGAGCCCACTTGGTCATGAACCGGATGTCCTCTACAATAACCTGCTTGAGGGAGTTAGTGGCATAAGTGAGATTGAGACTTTTGATTGTACCCAGTTCCCCACAGTAAATCTCACAAACATTTCTTTCCTTAGCAATTCTGTCATGGAAAATTCTGCCTAATACACTTTCGTGTCTCAGAGAATTGCTGGAGAGATCAAGGAGTTCTCCACAGATGGATGGATAGCACCTAAGATTTCCAAGAGGATGGACAAATTTATGCTTTATATGATGACTGCTGGCAAGAAAGCCTTGCTAGACGGCAGGCTAACTGACGATGTGATGGAAAAACTCGATAAAACACGGTGCGGAGTTCTGATTGGCTCTGGGATGGGCGGGATGAAGGTGAAATCTAAACAACACTAGCATCTTTTGTGTACGCTGATCAAAAGTAGCAGTGGATGTTCAGTAATATTGTTAGTGTAGTTAGACATGCATGCTAGTTATGAAGCTCCAAGTTGTGCGTAAAATGCTTGCAGCGTTTGCGGCTTAATGCCTCGATATAACTGTATGCTGATTGACCTATTTCACGGGACAGTAACCATTGCTAGTCTCTACCTTTCCCACTTACATAGGGGGTTGAACTGCCACTGTATTTTAATCGTATTGCTCTAGTTGACTTTGCGAATCCGTCTTGAAAACCAAGCATTGGGATATCCATTGCCCTGCTGAAGTAGGATAATTATGCATTCACACCTGTAAGGTTTTTTATCACTAACTGCTGCTTTTTATATTTGGATAGGTTTTCTATGATGCCATCGACGCTTTACGGGTGTCGTACAAAAAGATGAATCCCTTCTGTGTGCCATTTGCAACTACAAACATGGGTTCTGCCATGCTTGCTATGGATCTGGTTGGTGCAAATTTATTAGAATAGAGTTTGCTGCAATTAACACAAATACTTAAACACATTCCAACTGTGATAAAATCCTGATTTTCTTTTGATTGCTTATGCAACTTACTGAATTTCAGGGATGGATGGGCCCCAACTATTCAATATCAACCGCTTGTGCCACGGGAAACTTCTGTATACTGAATGCTGCTAATCATATAATCAGAGGAGAAGCTGTATGTGATCATCTTTAGTATAATACTCAGTACTTTGTTGTGAAATGAGACATGGCGTATGTACATTGTGGTTGTAATCCATCATTTATGCTGATGTGAATATTAAAAGTTGAGTCTTGCAATTTTCCATCTGTAGGATGTTATGCTTTCTGGTGGTTCGGATGCAGCTATTATACCCATCGGTAAGTGCATTAGAATTGATAGATTTAAATCCTTTTTGAAACTATCGTTTTGTATCTCGTTTTTGTTCATCAAGCTTGCAGTCGAGGATAGTGTGACCCTGCTGTTTGTTCTTGATCAGGCCTCGGGGGTTTTGTAGCATGTAGAGCCCTATCACAGCGGAATTCTGATCCCACTAGAGCTTCACGCCCTTGGGACTCGGTACTCTTTCCATTTCTAACTATCTTGACTTTGTACTTCCCTTAATGAGATCTGTATGTATCGCCTTGTACCAACTCAACCATTTTGACATTCCCTCATTTCAACTGGGAAGAATATACTGCTTTCGCAAATGAAACCAGCTAAACGGGTTGCTCTTACATTTACACCACAATGTTTCGGAAACATGTTAAGATACTTATATGCTTTGTCAATCTTTAATATTGTTTGTCCAAAAATAGAATCGTGATGGGTTTGTCATGGGAGAAGGAGCTGGAGTCCTTCTGTTGGAAGAACTGGAACATGCTAAGGTCTGGTGAATGTTACCTTTTCATCTGTTCCATCTCATTGTCTCATTCTCTCAATATGTAGAATTTATTTTCTTTTACTCTATCTAATAAGTGTGATTTGTAACTTTGTTACGCAGAATAGAGGTGCAACTATCTATGCAGAATTTTTGGGTGGAAGCTTCACTTCTGATGCCTATCACATGACTGAACCACACCCAGAAGGTAATTTTGTGGAGCATTTTATCAATTTGTAGGATTACGATCTTATTTGTTAATGTGATTCGTCATCAGTGAAATCTTGGAAAGAAATCTTGATGAGTTCTATGTATGTAACCTTGTCTTTGCTGCCACATTAATTTCACTAGTCACCTCTTCCTGGTATACTCTGTGATTAGTGATACATTTCTGACTATTCAGTTCCAAGTAACGGTCATTGAGTCTCACTAATAATTGAGAAAGCGCATTATCTTATCACTGCATGTGTGCAAAACACCGTGCAAATCATTTGTTACAACGCCAGTTATCAAGTCACAATTGAAGTGCAGTTTGATTGATTGCAACATATGAGCTCCAAGACAAAATATCACATTGCTGTGTCTAATATTCTTACCTAACGGCCTTCCAAGTTTGAAGCTTGGACTTCTTTCCAATTATTAATAATTACATGGCTTATTGTGTTCTTATTGTTTATCTGACGTTAATCAGGAGTTGGTGTTACTCTCTGCATTGAGAAGGCACTGAAAGATTCCGGAGTATCTCGGGAAGATGTGAACTACATAAATGCACATGCTACATCAACACCAGCTGGAGATATTAAAGAATTTCAAGCTTTGATGCGTTGCTTTGGAAAGAATCCAGAGGTAATTTCAACTTTACATGCGCATTTGTCACTTTTGTGTCCTTTGCTCGGCATTTATTTCATGCTAATATTTTCTGAAATACAAATAGTTGAGAGTTAACTCGACAAAATCTATGATTGGTCACTTACTTGGAGCTGCTGGAGCAGTAGAAGCTGTAGCTACAGTACAGGTAACTCAGCTGCCCAATTCTATTTTCTCAAATCCCCTTTTCAGTTTGGGAACAGCTGTTAAAATGATTTTACATCCTTGAGGGTTGGAAAAACAAGTAATCCCTTGTACATCTAAGTTCTCCTAATGAAGTTTTACACGTTTTTCATTTGCATCCGGGTGGTTGCGTGAAAGTTAGAACTATATTTTACTGTATTCAGAGTTATATTATTTGTTCTACTTTCAAAGTGTTGCCTGGGAATCGGTTATATGTTTTGTTAGTACCAGTGATATGCTTGACCAAACAATCTTGTGGTGTTCAGTTACATGAGGGGTAATCCGTGATTTTTCTCTTTTCTTATCTAAGAGTTAAGTCATTCAACTAGATAATTTTCTCTGAAAAGGTTATACCAGCTCAGTCACTGGACAAGTATGAATCATTGATATGCATATCACCTTAGAGACATTGTTAATAAGCAGTGGTGTTACACAGGCAATACGGACAGGATGGGTTCATCCAAATATCAATCTTGAGGACCCTGATGAAGGCGTGGTATGATAGTGTCCGATTTTCTTCTTTCCAAATTCTAATTTGGATTATTTACCCAATTGTTTTGACCAATCACTCAGGATTGGCAGTCAAATTTGCTATGATAGTTAATGTTTACTGTGAAAATATGACAGGACACAAAAGTGCTAGTAGGTCCAAAGAAGGAAAGACTTGAAATAAAAACAGCATTATCTAACTCGTTTGGGTTTGGCGGCCACAACTCTTGTATTCTTTTTGCTCCTTACAAGTAGAAGCTATGGGCTGTGTGAAAGAGCCTCCTTAAAGCAGGTGATGTTGTGTTCTCTTGTGTGTGTTTCTCAGTTTTGGACAGATAAAATATCGTGGATCAGACTTGTTGCCTCATCTAAGCTGATTTATACTTTTATTGCAATGTTGCAGTTTCTAGTCACCTTAGACATCTTGTATAATCAGGGAATAGAGAGAAGATGAGGGAATACCCAATTTATTTAAGGATGGTACAGAATCTTCGATCCAATCAGACATGGTTTGCATGAAGAATAACTTTATGCTCGATATCTATTTCTAGGGTGCTCTCTCTCTGTCTACATACCTACAGATGTAGTCTGGGCATAAGAAAGGCAGCTTTGAGTGGCTAGATTGAGTTGAGGTGTTTAAAGATATCACCACATCTTGTCATCCAATTCATCTCCTGCTTTTATGTTCGACTCATTAGATGTGGTGTAAACAGCTTTAGTCTCCGTATATTATGTATCACCTTTGACAAACTATTCTAGCACTTGCCGTTGGCTGACTATTGCCCTTGAGCTTTTGATGTATGCTTGACACTTTTAACCATTATGATGAACTCGGCAAAACATGGTCTGATGTTGGATGAGATTGGAAGAAGGGAAGATGAGTAGGGTAGCTGGGAGGCAGAAAGAAGAATAATAGGGAAAAGATTGATAGTTATTTCTTATTCCTCTCATTCACTACAAGATACATATATTTACCCTCATAAAGGCAATCATATCATTGCCATTGGTAACAACCTGTACGATGTTGATGGTCCCTATCTTTTAGCCGAATTGGTTAAACGCTCCATTCATTTGGAGGCAATAATAGGGGCCACCTTGTCCTGTAACATTACCCTCCTCTTCAACAACACCCTTGTACTCAAGGGTAAAAGCTGGATGTCTTGTAAGTTTATAGTTCTCCCAAGTTAGCATTTTCGGCTGACTCACTGTCCCATTAGATTAGATACTGTTCGATAGTTTTTCTTTTGTGTTGGATCTCCCTACTGTTAAGCACCTTGCTGGGTCCGGTGATAAACCGTCCGCCCACAAATTGCTCAGGCAAAGGGGGTATGTTCGCAGGTGGAGGCCTTGTAAATTTTTTGAGTAAGGATACAAGGAGTATATCATGTATGCGGGCGCCTGAGGGAAGCTGTAATACGCCACGAGGCCGATGTGTTGGATGATTTGGTAAGGGCCATAGTAGCGTTTGCCAAGTTTAATTGATCCACGTCAGGAAATTGAATGTTGATGATATGGTTGGAGATGGAAAAACGCCCAATCCCCCTCCTGAAATTCAATGTCTGTTCGGTGCTTGTTGGCTTGTGGCTACATACAATGTTGTGCTCGCAAAATGTTACGGGTTAAGCTCCTAAGCAGCTGTTCATGGTGAATCATAGTGTCTTCTACTGCGGCAACTTCTGTTTTTCTAGGAATATAGCCTAGGAGAGTTGGCGGGGGTAGCCGTAAGCGGCTTCGAAGGGTGATATTTTTGTGTTGGAATGGATGGATGTGTTATGGTGCAGTTATGCCCAAGGAAGATAGTCCATCCAATCTTTCTGTGTGTCGGAGACAAAGCAGCGGAGATAGTCTTCAAGCCACTGATTGACTACCTCGGTTTGCCCATCAGTTTGGGGATGGTGCGCACTACTTATAGTCAGTTGAGTTCCTTGGGCATGCATGAGGGGTCTTCCAAAATTTACTGGTGAAGATTGGATCTCGGTCAGATACAATAATGCCTGGTATTCCATGTAGGCGAATGTAACCTTGAATAAACTCCTTAGCAATTTGTTCAGCTGTGTAATGTGTTGGTAAAGCAATGAAGTGCGCCCCTTTTGATAGTTGATCAACAATAATCAGAATAGTTGATTTTTCATGTGATGATGGAAGGTGAGTTATAAAATTCATTGAGATCTCACGCCATCCCTGGTTTGGTACAGGCGAGGGTTGGAGGAGGCCTTGAGAGGTCGTATTGAGCGGCTTGGCTTGCTCACAGACCAAGCAGCGGTGGACAAACTGTTTTACATCATGCCGGATGCCCTGCCAATGGAGTGTTCAGGTAATTCGGGTCGAGGTCTTCTCGATGCCGGCATGTCCTCTTAGGGGAGAGCTATGAAACTCTTGGAACAGTAGAGTTTTGATGAGAGGATCATTAGGAATGAAGAGTTTATCACGATAGAGAAGCAGGCCTCTCTTGGTGAATCCTTCATTCTCTTCATGCTGTCGGTCAAGTTGTGTCCAGTATGTTATTCCTGTCTCTGTACTGAACCAAATAATACTGCAGAGCTTGTAGGATTCCCATGACTGGTTTGATGCAGCTAGTGAGAAGATAAGTGACGATCTCAACATCATGTTGAGAGTCACTGGCAGCAACAAGGGCAGCGGTATTAGCATATATTTCCCCCAGTTGCAAGACTCAGATATTTGAAAACAACATGTCTTGTCTCTCGAGATTTGCATCCAGTGTGCATGGTTCGTACTCTAAATTAAGCCGAGTAGAGATTCTTAAGGGTGGTCCACACCACTCATGAGGTTGAGGGGAACAACATCCGGGTGAGGAGTTTAGAGGAGAGAATAGAGGACAAAACTGATCTTGCAGGAGCCATTGCAAGTATGCTAGATTCGACACTCTCCTAGCGTTGGCCTTCTGTCCAGAGTGACCATTATCACGTCGGGGCATATCATGGTGCCATGAACAAAACTGTTAACTCTCTTTACATATGGCAGGAATACGCCAGCTGCCACCAAAGATTGTTATGGCGAGTGAGTTTGATGCTCATGAAGCGATCATAGTTTGGACTTGGTACGAGATTGAGCTATGGAGTTGGATGATGGATAAGCAGAGGAAGAAATAAAGAGTAAGAAAGGGCACGATACCATATAAAAAAATATAGTGCTTGTTCGAATTGTGTTTTAGACTCACGGCCACATCATGGCTGTGCCCATTTCCTTGTATTGTGAATATCAAAATGGAAAAAGAAATTTACAGGGAAACACTATAACTTAAACTTTATCAGGGTAACTTCCTATATCATTATCGAGTAGTTTGACAGATCCATCAGTCGGAGTGATTAATCAAACGACGTAATTTTCGCACACAAATCTAAGTCTTATAATAATATTAGTTTTGGAATGTAATGGTGAATTTTATTTTAGAAAATCAGTCCAATTTTTTTTCATAACACCCTTTTTGGAAATCGTGATAATTCTGACTGCAATTGGGTAAGCGGTGGTAGTTCAGGAACCTTTTAGATTTTTCCCCTGTAAAAAAATATAGTGCTTATTCGAGATTATGTGTTTTATACTCACGGCCACATTATGGGTGTCACCATTTCCTTGTATTGTGAATATCAAAATGGAAAAAAAAATTACAGGGAGAGACTATAACTTCAAATTTTTTCAGGGTAACTTCGTATATAGTTTGACAGATCCATCAGTCGGTGTCATGCCCATATACACCTATACTTATTATGCTGTAATATCGAAGATAATATGACTTGATGCGAGCCTCTGAGTCGAATATTTCGATGCTCTAACATGACGTCTATAGTTTACCAATAGTTTAGTTTAGGAAAATGGAAAATGAGAAAGGAAAAAAAAAGAATTCCTATGGTATCCACCTTGTTTCTTATTATTCGGTTTGAGATGAAACTTACGACGGAATGTATAAAACACCCTTTAATTTGATAACATTTTCCACTTAACTTTTCATCTTAGTTTCCTTGTTAAAACTGTATCCAACAAAACATATAAGAAGCTTGAACAGAAGGCAAAGGAGTTAAATTGACAAAAACCAGCACCAGTTCATACAGGGAATACTGCATATCCCCATTCAGTATCAATCACAACAGTAAGATCTAAGAGGAAATGAGTAGGAAAGCTTGGAGGAAAAGCAGCTAGTCAACCATATCTACTTTCAGTATCCACAACAACTGAAGAAATTTAACACTCAGATCCATCACCACTTCATTCATTTGATACTCTATTATCTAATCTTGGGGAAAAAATGGGATGAAGGTAAATAGATCTCTGAACAAATATCGAAGCGTAACAAATATCTCCGGCTTCAAATAAAAATAACAAATGCGTACTTTAATCACAATAACAGAGAAAAGCAATCTCAGCATTTCATTATTGAATGGTGAACTTACAGAATGCTCGAGCAGTCGGGGGAAACTACCAGTGCGCTATACAACAAGATTCTCATACAAGATGATACATATAGTCCACGCAGAATCAAAACCGAATTGAATACCAGAGACGACGGTATAAGCCTGAACATTATTAAACGTTTATTTGAGGCTTTGAAGCAGTTTCAACGTCTCATCGATGTGCTTCTCAGGTTGAAACTGATTGTTGTAGACGAGTTGAACCACACCATTTTTGTCAAGCACATACGTTTCTCTCCCAGGCAATGCTCCGAACAAGTCTGAAGGCACTCCCCATTCTTTCCTGACTTTGTTGCCCTCATCGCTCAGCAATGTGAATGGTAGTCTGTATTTCTGAGCAAATGCCTGCAAAATAGAACTTGAAAAGTGAGAGGTGATAAAGCCTGTTAGGACTGTCCGATGATGTTGAATTATATGCAGGATGTAGCAAATGATAACAATACCTTGTGAGAATCTGTGCTGTCTCCACTGATTCCAACGACCTCCGCTCCAGCTTTCTTAAACTTCTCATAAGAATCCCTGAATGCGCAGGCCTATAAACACAAATAAATCATCAACGGCTAGGTCTCATCAATACATAAAAATGGAACAGCTTGAAGTTATACTATGCTGGCCTCATGTTTATTAATCAAAGTATCCAGTAATCCCAAAATGGTTCTAATCTGGTGATGAAAATGCAACTATGCTTTCTCAACAGCTTCAAGAAACCCAACACTTAAGATATTCTCATTCAAAGATCCTTGATAGAATCCTGCACTGATTGCATTTCAGGCATCAAATCAAAATCAGCCAAGCTTGAACCTTCTCCACATACATAGATATTCCTGCTCAAACCCCTCCAAAAGTTTGAAATTTTCGTCGCGGAAAAAAATAGGCCAATAAAAGCAAGCACGAAATCAAACCAACAAAAGAGAATTCAGCGCAAAATGCAAATAGAACCAGAAACCTGCTTGGTGCATCCCGGAGTCTCATCGGCTGGGTAGAAATACACAACCACAGGTTTCCCTTTAAACTTGGACAAGCTCACACTCCTCCCGTCCTGGTCTTTCAACGTAAACGGTGGGGGCGTCGTTCCCTTCGTGACCTGCATTCCATAAAACATCCTCGTCTCCACAAACCCGCTTCAACTATGGCATAAACGACAAACTGAAGCGAAGCAATGTACCTTAGCGAATATTGAAATTTTGCGAAAAGCAGCTGTAGAGGTTTTGCAAGAGACGGCAGTGGCGAACTTGAGGCCGTAAAACAGAGACTGCGATGAGCTTGGGAGGAGCACCAGGGTCTGAGGAGTGGGCGCTTTTGGGGTTTTGGAGTGGAGCTGGTTTGAGACAGTGGAATGCTTGGTGGGAAGGGAATGCGAAAATGAGAGAGACGCCATTGATGGTCTCCAACTGCTTCGGTACCTTTTTTTCACTTGCGAGTAAGATAAGGAAGCTGAAGAAGACCGATGGCGGAATGGAAGCAGAGTGAAGATGATGGATTGGATTTTCTTGGCGTGGGAGATTGCTGGCCTCTCTCCTCTCCTTTCCTCATATTCGTTTTCAGTTATTCGCACGAGCCATACGCGGTCTTACGATATGGGCCGGTTTTCTATCCAAAGCCCAAATAAGAAGCTCGCTGAAGCAAAGTTGATAGATTACGGCGTGCCACGATTTTTGTAGGGTAAAAATTTAAAATGAGCTCTCAACTATCACCGTTTACTTAATTGCGATCAAAATTATCACGATTTTTAAAAAAGGTGCGATGAAAAAAAATTTGAACTGATTTTCTAAAATAAAATTCACCATTACATTCCAAAACTTATATTATTATAAGACTTAGATTTGTGTGTGAAAATTACATCGTTTGTTTATCAAAAGACATAGTTTTCTTTATATGCGTAAAACGATATAATTTATTTTGATAACCAAATGACGTAATTTTCTCACATAAATTTAATTCTTATAATAATATTAGTTTAGGAATGTAATAGTAAATTTTATTTTAGAAAATCAGTCCAATTTTTTTTTCATCGCACCTTTTTTTTAAATTGTGATAGTTCTGACCGTAATTAAGTAAGTGGTGATAGTTCATAACCCTTTTTGTATTTTATCCTTTTATTTTTTTAACACGTAGCTTCATGATGCTGGCTTTGCTTAGTCGGCTAGTCGTTGCAGAAGACGTTTGAAATTTCAGGCGCGAATTTCTCGCCGACGCTGCGCTGAATTTTTCCGATAAATCATTTTGATCGCCGAGCGTCTCAAAGGTTTCAGTTTTTACCTCCGTTACTTATTATGTCACTGTGTATCCTGCAGTGTTTATTGGTGCTTTCTAAACAAATCGCCTGAGATATTTGTGATGAATTTTATTGTTATATACGTTCAGTTAATCGAATTTGAGGCACTAATTTTCTGCTATGGTCGTTTGATTTAATTTGTTTCTTTCGGTGCAAGCAAGTCTGACTGGTAGCTTGGCAGCCTCTGGGTTGTGTTTGGTTTAGTGAAACTTTGATAGTAAGGAAAATTTGAAAGAGAGTGAATCTCCATGGAATCCATTCTATTTTGCATGGGAGGATCAACTTTCTTCAAAAATTTTCTTCCCATCAAATTTTCCGTAAACCAAACACACCATTAGAGTTTAGACATCTGATACTAGCTATGAAATTTTGATGATCTTTATCTTGGTTGGTAAAAACTGAAAAACATGAGCTGTTTCATAATGATCATTTTAGATGCTAATCAATTAATTCGAAAACGATTCCTAAGTGGTTGCAAAAATTTATTTATTTTTCATATTGGATTACATAATCTGCTAGTACGAATGGTCACTCGCGGCCGTAGGAGAGCCAGGGATATAATTTAGGGGCGGGTTAAGAGAAAAAAATTAGGATGTAAGATCAGCCCCGGCCCGTACACTTGGCCCATGTGGGCGGTCGCCCAAGGCCCATCAACTAGATACTGCACTGAGATTCTACGGACCGAGGCCCATTAAACTATAGAATTCTAAGCCCATGTCAAAAACCTTAATAAAACTCAATGGAGGAATGACAGCGCAAATGGAACCCTTGCCCTCCTTCAAATTTAACCACTAACCAAACCAACATACCCCACGCGACTTCTTACTTTATTTCATTTCTAAACAATTTAACACTTACTAAAAGGGCCCATAATTGGATCTCGCTCGGGGCCACTAAACCTCAGGAACGGGTCTGTGTAAGATGTGTGCATAAATTTCAGTTAATGAACTGGGAATGAAGTCATAGTTTAAAAGAGTCAAAATTATACTTTCAAGAATATTATACTATAAATATAATGGAAGTTTTGTAACAAATTAAAAATTGAGTGAGGTCAGGTCCCTCAAATCCGAGTGTAGGTAGTTTGGGTTAGGTTTAATTGGATTTAGTTGGAATATATTTAATTTAGATGGGGTAGGGCTTTGAGTCAAGTAAAATGTGATGTAAAAGTGAAACCAACCAATTATAAATAAGTTTTTATGTTTAATTTGTAAAAAAAATTTACGATGAAAACATATGGGTTTAATCATACTAAATCGAAGTTAAGAATTTTAAATATGGGTTGAACTGAATTATAGTTGTTTTGAATTTGAGTTGAGTTTTCATTGAATAAAATTATTACAAATGAATATGAGTTAGTTACAACCCAATCTGAAAAACATCATTTTATTTTTTAATTTGATGACAAAACGACGTAGTTTTAGTGCATGAGTCATGTTTTACATTAATATTCGTAGGAACATCATTTTCAATAAATTTGCTATGTCTACTACTATTTTTCAAAGTATGCAGAAACCTGGTATAAAGTGAAGCATTTTATTGATCAAAATATACACCAAACATAGATAATGATGTTTTCGACGATGCACCTATTGTTGAAAATTCATTAATTGATGATGGTTTGTTTATTGTTCAGCATTCTTTTTACATTATTAAGACCCTCCATAACGTTTTATTGGAGTATGTAGGCATAGGAGGTAAATTAATCTACCTGAGAGGTTAACTGAGAAATCTATTATTGTTACTTATAACATATTAAAGTACAACAATATACTAACATAGTATAAACTACATGTAAACATAACATATAACATTTAAACATTGAACACTTAATAAACAGTTAGTCACCTTACTCAAGAAAATATCTTATTTTTCTACATAAAATAGTTGACATGTATTGTTAAGGGTCAAATAGTGGCACGGGGTATACATATTCATGGTTCCTGAAATTTTGTGAGGAGAAAAGGATTTAGAGGCACTTCATAGTGCGCTAGACACCGAAGCAAAATGATGTTGTAGAAAGGATGAACAGGACTTTAACTGAAAGGACGAGAAGCTTAAGATTAAATGCAAGACTTCCTAAAAGCTTTTGGATAGAGGCTGTGAGGACAGCATGCCACGTCATCAATAGATCACCACGAACATCATTAGGAATAAAGTTGCAGAGGATGTATGGACAGGTAATCTAGTAAGTTTCGATCACTTACAGATTTATGGTTGTCTTGCTTATGTGCATGTAAATGGTGATGAGAGATCAAATCTAGATTTAAAATCTAAAAAGTGCATCTTTTTGGGATATAAGAAGGGAGTCAAAGGATACAAGTTATGGGATCCAATTGCAAAGAAGGTGGTGATGATCAGTAGAGATGCAATCTTTGATGAGCAGTCTATGTTGCGGCAGAATCAAGAGAAGATCCAAATTGATTTAGAATCGAGCCCTACATCAACATAGAGCATTGAACGGTCTACTTCAGGGACTGGTATCTCTAGTACATATGATCTGTAAAGCTATAACTTGGTTAGAGATAGAGAAAGACGCACCAATGTAAAACCTATAAACAGATTGGGTTTCGAAGACGTGGTCTCCTTAACACTTCACATTGGTAGTGAGGATCCAGATACTTTTCACGGAGCTATCACTAGCAAAGAGAACGATAAATTGAAGGTTATAATGGTAGAAGAGTTGAAGTTTTTGACCAAGCCAACTACTACGATAAATTTTAATCATTGTTTGGACATGTTGAACGTTCGCATCCGTTAGCAGAGCAGAAACCTCAGAGCACTTTGATGTGTGAGATACCCGAATTTTTACCTCTTAAGGAATATTATATTCGCTAAGGTGGAGATTTATTTAGTATAGCTCATATATTGATAAAAGATAAATGTCAAATCGGAGTGGAGAGGGCGAGAGCGTCAGAGAGTTGAATCTCCATGGATTGTGTCTGTAAAACTAGTAGTTCCGAGCCAGGATTTAGCGGCCTTGAGATTGTGGGTGCAAAGTCTCTTGGTATGATACATAAATATTTTAGTAAATCTATACCTAAGATCACTATTATAAATATAATGCAACTGTAATCCTAAATTGTTGTGACCACGCTTTCAATAATATATAGCCGTTCATTGGTTACGATGATGTAGCCATATTGTCGAGACTCATCAAATTTTATACGCTCTTTACTATTTTTCTCTTATTAATTAACCAAAATTCTCAACAATCAAAACACATGATAAGAAGAATGATGGGCTTCATTTCATTTCATTACATTACCCAACTAAAAACAGATACAACAACAGTTTGTGAAATGCTGACAATGTAAAAGCATAGCAGGACAAAGCGGATTCCCAAGAATCCAAATGATCATTGATCAGAATCAGACAGATCCAATCAAATGATGATTATTCCATTCTTCTTAACTAGTAGACATTTAAAAGTAGAGCAGCATCAGCTGCGCCAGCCATTACCATTTGTCTGGCCCTCATATACATCATTCATCAACTGCCAATGGGACTGCTTGAGCCTGCCAGTCCCAAACACGACCAGTTACATATCACTCATAATTTATATATACTTATAGAAAATGTTATTTAGATGGAAAATGTTATTGAGATGGAAATGAGTCAGCTTACCAATGGGCGGTACTTGAGGGCATAGAACATTTCAAGGTATCGCCGAGTCTCACGACGATCAAGATTAGAGACATACTTCCAGAACCCATACACACCAGATAGTGTCAAGAGCCTCTCAGAGTAAATTTGCCATGTGTACCTGAAACCAAACAGGTATAACTTCAGATAAAAACGAGTGTTGTTACTGAAGAAGGATAAAAAATACCACTAAATAAGACAGCGTACTTCTCATGTATACGTTTGAGGCCAGCCTGAGAAACTTTGTCCCAGTGGCTAGGATCAGCATTGCACTTTTCAAAGAAATCAACGATCAGGTTAGCAGCCTGATCACCATTGTATGGGTCAATGTGGAAACCAGATTTATTGTGGACTATGATTTCAGCCGGACCACCATGGCAAGTAGCAAATGTTGGAAGGCCACAAGTCATGGCCTCAACCACAGTCAATCCAAAGGCCTCGTAGAATGCAGGCTGCACAAAAGCTCCTTTGGTGTCAGCAATGCAACGGTAGATTTCACCATTCCTGACACGGTTCATTTGGGAAGATATCCATCTGAACTGGCCGTTCAGGTTGTAAGTCTCTATTAGTTCATACATCTTCTTCATCTCAGCTATCTCTTCCAAGTCCTTGGATGCCTTCCTTCGATCACCAGCAACCACAACCAGGTTTACCAATTCCCTGAGGCGGGAGTTCTTACCATACCACTCGACAAGTCCAGTTATATTCTTCACACGGTCAAGCCTTGCCATGGAGAATATTATTGGCTTGTTACGATCTTTAAGTACACACCTGTTTCAGTTAACTTACTGTCAGGCACATGTTTCCAAATTAAGAGAGGTGAATATTGCCAGTTGCCAGGTAAGGAAGTAAGACATGTTACCAATGCTCCTCATTTTGAACAGGGCTGAAAAGGAGCTCTTCTATTTCAGGATGGAAGGCTGTAAGCCTCTTCTCTACCTCAGTGTATGGGAAATAAATAGTCATGTCTGCTCCTGGCGACACGATGTTAAACTTTGGATCAAAAACATCAATCCCGTGAACAACACGGTACAGCCCTGGTAGTGTGAAGGCGGTATGACTCTCATATTGTCCCACAGTGTCCTTGCTGCAGACAACAATAAAGTTAATACATGATACAATAACACAATGACAATAACTAGGAAGATGCAAGGTAACGGCGCCAACCTTCCAGCAATTTCTTGGAATGTGCTTGTTATGATGAAATCAGTGTGGTTCATGGCTATAAGATCCGCTGTAAATTGGCATGAAAAGTGATATTTCTCATCAAACTTCTTCCAATAGATATCTGAATCAGGGTATTTGGTTTTCTCAAGGGCATGGGCAATGGTACACTGCAGAGCATATAATATTGTTTGATTCAGGAGATGATTACCAAAAGGTTGCTTCAGAGAAAATATCAATGCTTGCACACCATAAATATACCTGTGTTACTTCCAATTTGTGTGCCAACAGAGATGCAACAATGTTTCCATCACTGTAATTCCCAATGATAAGGTCTGGCTTGCCTTGCAATTCTACAGCAATTTCACTTGCAACATCCTGTGAGACAAAATGAAGCACATTACACAATAGAAGAGACACAGAAGGCAGGAGCCAAAGTGGACAACAAGAGATTTGGAAATCTTGATACCTCGGTGAACTTTTCAAGATATGGCCAGACTTCAAATCGTGAAATCCATTTGCGTAAGATTCCCTTTTCGGTTCTAAAGGGAACTCGGAGAATAAATGAGTGCTCTGTTTCATAAATCTTCTCCAGGCGCTGACCACAAGTAGTTCCTACTGCATCCGGGAGGAGTCGAGTGATCTGAAGAAATGACAAAAGGTGATATGTCATATTTAAAATAAAATGAAACTATCAGTCATCCCATAATTCTGGGTGAGAAATTTGTCTGTCTTCATGTATAATTTGAACTTACAATGAGGATTTTTGGAACAATATCCAAGCCCTGCTGTTTGATGCGCTTCAGCATCTCCTTTTCCAACGCACGAACTTGATCCAATATATACACAACCTGGTATTGTATAACATTCGACAAAGTAAGAACATGTCTCAAACAGAAAACAATATTCTAACTGTGGGGAGTCAATAGTACCTGGCCACCAGTGTCAGGGTATCCCAGAACATTATCTTGGGCAAAGTACCCATGAGGGGAAAGGATTACAACATTGAATACCATTGGTATCCTACCAAGAAATGTCTCAAGGGTGCAGGGGTCCGGAGCCTCTAGAAGATCCAAGAGGTAATGAATCATTTCCAATGCACGTTCAGCAGTATCACCCCATCCTCTCTCCAAACCAATCTCTTGAAATTTGTGGTCAAACTCTGAATAAGGTGTTTCTGGTTCAAGGGTTGACAGGAATTCATCAGCCTTCCTAAGGACATACTGGAGTGAGTTCAAGTTCTGGATCTTGTCATTAAGCATCATCGTCTGCACGATAAATAAGAATATGAACACAAAATATTTTGAATAAGTTAAATTCCTGTGGGCTTTAAGTACTTAAAATTTGAGAACCCATATTTGGCATAATCATCATACCTTGCCCTTGTAATGATGGGCTTTAAGAAAATCAAGAAGTGGGAGTAAGCTCTCCTTATCGTGAAACAATTTAGCAGATAGATGGCGATTAAGGAACTCCACGCCATTGCCTATGGATTTGGAGAGCGTTGGGCGAGGAAAAGAAGCTGAGAAGGGCTCAAAATCCAACTCAAGAACAAACTCTCCATTACGGCTGATTGGATTAGAAAATTATTGTAAATTATTTTTCAATCGACCATTGAAATGGAACATCATGCAATCTTGCAAGTAGCTTATAGAAATTGAATGAATAATTTTACAGCTACAGTTGCTCTAATCACCTTCCATTAACCAATTCTTCCTTGAAATGCAAATATTCACTGACCGTCAACTCCTCAACAATGAGTGCATTCAAATTCACACGAATGTAGTCCCAGACACCTGGCCTAGGACGGACAGCAAGGGCCACCCATGGAGCCAAAACTATTGCCTCCTGCAGTACAATATAACCAGGCATAATCAATTATCTCATTAAAATTCTTCGAATGTGTAAACCAATAGTCAAGTTAGAAAATTTTAAAATGGAGTCACTGATTACCTGCGTGGATCTTAGAATATCGCCAAAAGGCCCTTCTTGCAGTTTTTTCCTGTCAGCGTCAGGGATTTTTTCAAACTCAGTTGTAAGATGGTGTCGCTGCATGATGCCTTTTCCATTACTCTCAAGCCTGCAAAAAGATAATAAATCATTCAAAATTAATTTTATGGTGAGGGTGTTATGAGATTTCTGGAAAACCAAGGCTCGTGTGTATAAATATCATCGTAGCATATAACAAGTATGGAAAAGCAGATCAGCAGAGTGTACACATTAAAAGATTAGTAAAAAAAGTAACAACTTACCTGGACAGAAATGTGAGAATTTCATTTCGATTTTCAGTCATCGTTTCATTAACACGCTCCCGGAGGCTACGAACTCGGGTGAGGACACGCTCACCCATGGCTTCGTGAAAAGTCATCTCTTCTTAAGCAAACTTCAAATTGGACGATCAAATGGCAGAAAGGTTAGTAGAAGAGTATAATCATCTAGGGCCTGATGGCTTCTTATAATACAGAGGTGATCACAAAGTCAATTCAAGCTTGGACTTGATGCTTTTCTACACCATTCTGAGCTGCCTAATTAATTAACCAAGAGAACTCCAACAACCACAAAACATTTCCTGAGTTTACACGTATGCCTAACATATGTGTGAACAAGTGAAGTTGTGTACTTCAAGGAATTTCGTATTCAACAAGTATGAACCATTTATTTAATAGGAAATGTTCTACCTGCAGAGCCAAAAAAAATGAAGGTGCGGACTCCAATGGATTGAAAAATGCTTTAATCATCAGATAGAAAGAAGCATTGAGGAAGTTGTAAAAAAAAAATATTGGTCAAGAGCAGGAGTATATACAAAACACAGCCACTGCTCGAAGAATTTTTTACACAGAAACTGGAAAAGAAAACGCGAACTGTGGACAGCCAGACAGCTGGACAAGGGCCTGTGGCTGAAGGACGATTTTGTGTTGGTTTCGACTAAGATCAACCTTCATTACTCGATATCAATTAGTCTTCTAAAATTTTAAAAGAAGAAGATAAGGGAAAAGAGTGCAGGATGATCAAGGCACCAAATTTTGTAAATGATGAAAGGATAAGGAAAATCTACAAGCTGCAGTGTAGCTATTTTATAGGTTAGGGAAACCAGAACAGAGACATAAACAGCTCTGCAGCAGGAAGAGAGGGACAGAAGAGAGTAAAAAGGAACAAGTCTATGAAAAAGAGCACAAGATGTTTTACTCCAAGTTCTGCAGTGACCGACCTTGGTCTTCAAGAAACCCACTTCAGCATTTTGACGAAATTAGGCATCAATGAATGGGCCTTTTAATACGCAGTTGATCAGAAATAAGTGTGACTCTTAATTAGGTGGCCACATAAATCAGGCTCACTCTATCAAATAGGAAGCAACACTTGTTAGGAAAAAGATGAGTGTAGTCACCAGCCAGAAGCATCCATCTGTGACACTGACAAAGCAAACTCAACTATCTGCCAAACTTATTATCACAAGATGAGCAACAATATAGCTAGCAACTCCATTTTCACCCCCCCCCCCCCCATCGCGCACCTACTATTCTAAACACTAGCCAAAAATACAACAAACCAAAAGGGCACGATCCTGACACTCAAAAGTCTTGACCTCCCACCAAATCAATCAATCCCGGATCAAAAAGAAAGAAATAGAAAGCTGCACCATCAATACCTTTCTAAAAAAGAGCTGAGTGGGGAATATGATCAAACAGTTTGTAAGCAGATACAGTGACAGATAGACGAATGTAAGAGAGGGAGGGAGAAGAGTGAATGTGGGTGGTGGAAAATGAGCGGTGAGGGGATACCATTTATACAGGAGTTGAAACGGAGGCTTGGGGTTGAAAACTTTCCAGGTGAGCAGTGCATAGATTCTTGTGAGAAAAGGCAAAGCCATGCTTGCTGTCAAAATTTGCAGTTGGCTTTGATTATTCGTTACACAAAACCAAACCGCTTTCTTCCGTTGTTTTTCTGGAACGTCTGCTTGTTGGGTTTTGCCCTTCAAATAAATACAAATGCTTTCGAACTTAATAAATCAATGGCAATGGCGTCCTCCATTGCCTTCCGGCGTCCCTGTCTTCTTTCTTCAGTGGTTTTTGAATCTTAATTTTATTTAAACTACTTAATTAACCGAGCTTTCTTCATCATAATAATAATTATTAAAATATTTATAATCATAAAAACTAGTCCGTTTATTGAGGTCTCTGTGCAATATAAATATGAGATTGAGTGGAATGTGGTTATGTGGGGCTATAAAATCGTTCTAAAATATTTTTAGTTGGGAAGAAAAAATTATGGAAAGGAGATGTAGTATAAAAAAAAAATTAATTTTAAAATTTTTGAATGAGAATGCTCTTACATGAAACGAAAATCATGAAGAATTTTGATTTTTTTTCTTATTCGTACGTTTCCTCTTAATTTCTTTCAATTAGACAAAGATGTCGTTTTATAGTTTTAATTAGGTTCTATTAATAAGTGTTCTTCTATTATATTAAGTGTTTAATCAAGCGATATTTTATTTGTTTGCTCTTAATAATAATTTGAAAAAAAATTAGAATTCTTGTTCTGTGTCGTTTTATTTTCGTATGCTTTGGGACTGGGTGCCACCCTCATTAGCTCTTTCTTTTCTTATGTATCCTCCTTTTCTTAGGCCATGTGAGCAATTTTCTTATACCGTCATAAGTCAGGTTTTTTTGATTCCTTATTAATAAAATTTAAGGTTATCGTTCTTTGTTAAAAAAATAAATAAATAAAATTAAAAAATCTGATTGTGAATTTGACATCTAAATCGTTCAGATCTGAATCAAATATTGTTTAACATTAAAATCATCGGAAATATATTTTACACTTCCTACTTCTTTAGTCAAACCATACTTTCATTTTTAATTTGTTTTTGTTCAATTGTATCTCATGCTGCACATGAATAAATAAAACATATTTTAATCATATTTTATATTTATTTTCTTACAAAACCAAAATGATAAAAAAATGGATAAAACTCAAAAGGAACCCTGAACTATCACAATTTTTCTAATTGCGGTCAGAACTATCACGATTTCCAAAAAAGTGTGATGAAAAAAAATTTGAACTGATTTTCTAAAATAAAATTTACTATTACATTCTTAAACTAATATTATTATAAGATTTAGATTTGTGTGCGAAAACTATGTCGTTTGGTTATCAAAATAAATTATACCGTTTTGCGCACATAAAGAAAATGATTTTTTATAACTAAACGACATAATTTTCACAAACAAGTCTAAGTCTTGTGATAATATTAGTTTTGGAATGTAATGGTGAATTTTATTTTAAAAAATCAATCCAATTTTTTTTTCAATCGCACTCTTTTTAAAAATCGCGATAGTTCTGACCGCAATTGAATAAGCGGTGATAGTTCAGAATTCCTTTTAAATTTTTTTCCAAAAAAAACAATGCATTGGTTAATCAAACATTGTTCAGAGATTAATTAGACGGTTCAGATTTTTATATAAGTATTTATTTTTTAACTATCCAAAAGTGGGTGACGAGTTTTGATAGCAAAATGAATGAATTTTAGTATGAGTAATTAGTGAGTTTTAAGAGTGGGTAGATTTATTTGGAGGTGGGAGGGAGGGCGACAAAGTTAGTGGTGGGTGCAGAAATGGCTTATCGAATTTGGCAAAATCTTAAGTTAACCATTATTAAATTAGGCCAACTAACATTATCAAACTGCATTACACCAATGCGTTATATCCACGTAAAAGAGAAACAGAGACAATTGGCGACTTGGAGAATCTAATCCATTGGATACTTACTGCTTTTTAACCAAATGTGTCAGGTTTTGATGGCACACGTGTTTGGGCAAAACAGGGTATCCTGGTTTAGGATATACCAAACTCTGGTTTCATTAAATTTTTTTATTTTATTTTTTACATTTTTTGTTTGTGCCTAGGGACCACATTCCTTAAATTTTTACTATTTAACATGTTAGGTTTATTTTAATAGGTTAATTGTGCTTTGGTTTCTTATATTAAATTATAGGAGGGTTAGATATAAGTAGTATAAAGTTGCGATTATATGCTTGGTGAAGATAATGCTTGTTTATGATGTGGGAATCCATCTATGTACATAAAATGTCAATCGGAATTTAATTTAATTTGGCCTCGCCATTTATAAAGAATCGAAGGGCTAACATGTGTAACTCTATCCTACTTTTTGTGTCTCAACATTTATAAACAATTGAAAGTCCGACAAGTGTTTATGTGTATTTCAGAAGCTAGGTTTTATTTTATTAAAAAAAAGGAAAAAAATTCAAAAGAGATCCTGAACTACCACCACTTATCCAATTGCGGTCAGAACTATTATAATTTCCAAAAAAAAGTGCGATAAAAAAAAAATAGACTGATTTTCTAAAGTAAAATTCACCATTACATTCCAAAACTAATATTACTATAAGATTTAGATTTGTGTGTGAAATACGTCGTTTGGTTATCAAAAGACTTCGTTTTTTTTATGTGCGCAAAATGATATAATTTATTTTGATAACCAAACTACGTAATTTTTGCACACAAATCTAAGTCTTATAATAACATTAGTTTAGAAATGTAATGATAAATTTTATTTTAGAAAATCAGTCCAATTTTTTTTTCATCGCACCATTTTTAGAAATCGTGATAATTCTAACCGCAATTAGGTAAGTTGTGATAGTTTATGGCCTCTTTTGAATTTTATCCCTAAAAGAAACTATATATCCTATTATGTTTCGAATACAATTATGGACAGAGGTGGTTTCACTATGAGTCATTGGGCAGTCACCTCCCTAAATTCTACCTAGAATACCTCTCTCCTATCTACGGTAAAAAAAAAATTATATACATAATTTTTACTAAATTTTCAATTTTACATCTCAAATTCAATCCAAAATTTTAATTATATAATTTTATCATTCAAAATAAAAATTCTAGAACCGTCACTGACTATGGGGAATCTCGTGTGCACCTCCATTTTCCACGCCTACAGACCTACATGCGCACAGATCAACAAATCAAACTGATGTTATGTCTACATTGGTCCAGACAGATCACCATCAGAGGGTGACCCAATGCGCTACTCGTACTGTGTTTTGGTAGACTGGCCAGGCTGAGGACCGATCCTTGTTTTCGTGGTAAAAGAATCAAACACATGTCTAATGTATAGGCGAGTCTAGAAACGTGCATACTGTTCCAGAAAAATGGAGTAGTGAAGTCTTATCCTACCAATTGAAATTGACCTTAGTGGCATTTAAGCTGAAATGACCGATAAGAAAATCGATTAATAATCACTTTCATTTTCAAGTATGGATAAGATCAACGTTCTGCCTCACCAGAAGTTACTGGATAAGACTAGACATGTCCAGCAATGCATCGTCGAGGTGTTCGAAGAAAACAACAACATGCCCGTAATAAACATGTTCTATATTTGCTATGTAATGTATCCTGGAAACATGGAGCATCTCCCACCACGGGTGTAAAGGTTTCTTGATCTCAAATTCAACTTAAATAAATTTAATTAAATTGAATTCGGATTAAATTATTTATTTGAGTTGGGTTTTGGATTGCGTTGGTCATTGAGTTGGACAAATTGAATTCGGGTTGACCTAAATTATAAAACACAATCCGAATTACAAATATAAAAAAATTAAAATTAAAAATTAAAAATTAAAAATATTTAAAAAATTAATTTTTTTTAACAAATTAAAAATTAAAAATATTTTTATTTTTTTATATTTTTTATTTGTTTTAATTTTTTATTTCTTTATTAATTAAAATAAATGGGTTGACCCAAATTCAACACAAATTAACAATTTTGAATTTGGGTTGGATTTGGTTGGATTGTTTTGAATTTGGGTTGATTTTGAATTTAATTATTTTATTACAAATGAATTTAGGTTCTGAAAAATCCGACACAAATTTAATTTTCAATCCATATTTACACCATTATCTCTAAGTATTGTGTGATTCAAGTAGTAAATGGGATGTGCCAATCAAATCAGCCCCATTTCGTGGTCTGGAATCTGGAAAACTGGTTATGTTATCAACGGACAAATCCAGCCAACCAAGACTGACCTGTTTCTGTCTTTTAACAGAATAATGTGGAAGAAAAAAATAAAGTTAAATTGGATTTTGACTGGATTGATATTGAGGTTTGAATTTAAGAAACTTTTTCTATTGTGAATATTTTTTTATTTATTTTGATGAATTATGGACTATATTGGGTTATATTGAGAAATTTTCGGTTAGATTTGAATTGTAAAAATAAAGATTTGAGTTCGATTTGAGGGTGTAAAATTAAAATTTAAACTAAATTAAAATTATAAATATTAAATTTTTTTCACTATAATAAAAATAATTTTGTATTGGGTTTGAAAGACGGTTGTACCCAATGTTCTGCCATAACATTAATCCGGCTACTGATACTTACGAGTAACATTATCTTAGTAGCATCTACACAAGTTCTAGAGTTGAGGCCGTGCCAGACTCAAAACCGGTTCAAATTGGTTCAGAGTTAAAAATTCAACCGTTATTTCAAATGACGGTTGGTTTAAGGCTAGAATAAGTTTCAAATTGGGTCTTATCCATCTATTTGCTGATTAGACTGCACTGTCAGCATACAGGTCAAGATCCATTTTCAAATAACGGTTGCTTAAGCCCAATCATTGTTTGAAAACGTCAGTTCGCTAAAGTAGGCCATTTTGATAAAATTTTTTCAAGAGTGGTCATTTGGGAAAAAAAAGAAAAAGGGCCAAAAAAATGAATACTCACAATTGAGACGTAAGAACCATAGTTTAACCTGTGGAAGATAGGATAGGATAAAACATGAATATGTTTCGGGGCATGACAAATTCAATTTATTGCATGTTCACCTAGTTTAAAAAAATTCTTTTATATTTATATTACATTTATTAAACACAAATCTGATCATCAGAGGAGTCGAACACTAGATGAAGAGATTGTCAAAAATCACCCTCACCATCGCCCTCTAAACCATGAGGCCACACCCACACACCTCTCATGGCATGTTCTGTTTTCACCTAATTTATTATAACGATTCTAAAATGTGAAACTGAATAATTAAACTAAAAAAATATATTTCAAATTTGAGTGGGATGCCTTCAAATTAATTTTTTTTTGAATTAATATACTTTTTTTATTAAAGATATAAACCACAAATACAAGTGCAATCCCCCACACCCCATAGCGGGCGGTTAGTTTTGAGGATGGGTGCCATTCCCCCTCTCTATCCGTCCTCTTTTTCGGTTTTGTATTGCTTCGATCCATGCTGTAAGGATCCTTTTTAAAATTGCGGGGATCATCTTGTTTTTTATTTTAAAAAAAAAACAAGTGCAATAACAATTTTGCATCAGTTAAATGAGGAACCTACAACTAGTTAAAACAAATAAATGAAAATTGATTAAGGTCTTTTTTGTGGAAAATTCAAAATTCATTAAAAAAGTATCAACTATACAACCTATCTTCACAGTGACTCCTCTATCTTCATAGTGACTTCACAGTCATTTTGGATAAGATAAGTTCTTAAATCCCCAGGCACACAGACCAGGAGCGTGCCTTGTCTGTTTTTCCAGACATTACTATGGTCAAGTAGAAATATTATCACAAGTATAAGACCAAGATCATTCACATATAAAACACATAAGATCAGCATATAAGACAGGTGCAATCTCCTTATTTTTATTAATTGTATTTCATTCATTTTGCAGACTCATCCTCAGCTTCCAAGTGTCCTATATTGTGTGAAGTACCATGATTCTTAACCAACTAGTAATGTCTCAGCATGATCTTTCAGGGAGTATGTAGCATTCTCTTGTGTTGTTTTTCAATAATGTGAGTTGATGCCTGATATGGTAATAACTCACTCTATTTTAGGTGCCTTTATTTATAATATTAGAGTTAATTTTGAATAATTATGAGTAATTTATAATTTATTTTATCTCTTGTAAATTAAATATGAAGAAAATGAGCTTCAGAAAAGAAAAGAGATTAAAAGAATGCAAAACTGATAAAAATGGAGAACAAGTCAACTTCAAATGTTGATTTGTCAAAAGAACACACTTTCAGGGAGGGCAAAGTGCAAATTCTGAAAGTTCTACACAATCCAAATCGTGTCTGGAGCCCGTGCTCAAAGAGGGAAGAAGACAAAATAACGACCTAGATCATGTTGTAGCACGACATAGATCGTGCTAATGAAAAAAAACGACATGCAATCTAGAGACTTTCGTCATCATGACGCAGGTCGTGCCAAGATGCAAAGGAAGAAAGCAAGACTGAGATCTTTTCTTCAGCACGACCCAAGTCGTGCCGTGGATCGTGTCGACACATAATACGCTCTTGAATGGCATACTTGGGCAGTTTTAATTTTTACTCGTCCAATATCTCTTTTAACAATAATAATCTTTTCAAAAAGTGCCAAAAATCATCTGAAAATATAAAACAACAATTTAGCTATAAATAAAAGATCAAGAGCTCATTATTCGCTACTTCGCACGCACAAGAGCTAGAGAGGGATTATACGGTTCAGAAATAGATCACAATAAGATTAAACTTTATTATTTAACTCTAGTTGACTTTCATAATAATATTCGTGATTATATTACTATGACGCGTCGTGTAGGGTGTTCACTATATGCTTAAAACCGTTAATCGAAGTCGGTTAACCGAACATTTTAACCGCGATTAACTAAAAAATTTGATTCGATTAACTGTTAATGTTATTTGAATTTCCAGTTAAACCGATTAACTGAATTAATTCATGTCATTTCTTTTGTTGTCGATTGCGTTTTGATCTTCTCGGCTTCTCCCTTTGATTTTATTTCCTCCATTCGATTTCTATCTAGGTCAAGCACTCAAAGTCTCAAACTCAGACCGAAGCCGACGCCCGAGAAGGACAAGCGGCAAGCCCTCTCCGCCGTCGTCTCAGCCCAGTTGCCGCAGCGGACGAGCCTCATCGCCCCATCGCTGTCAAGTCTCATCGCCCAATCGACATGTCGCTTATTGTCCCGAGACTCCCGATGCTTCGTTGAGCAGTCGCCCCATCGATTCGTCGCCCCATCTAGGTGTCGCATCATCTAATTCCACCGTCTCTCGCCTCATAAGTCTCAAGCTCTTGTTTTGCTCATCCGGTCATCGCCTCACTTCGCTCGTTTCCCTTGTCCGTGGTAATTGATTCTACTCTCTAGGGTTTAGTTGTTGTCATTTGATTGACATTGATAATTGATTGTTGTGCTGCTATGTTCCATCGGCTGTGCTGAATTGCTGATAATTTGACAGTGGATGTGGCTGAACAACTAAAATTTTTGATACCATTAGAATTTGGTTTTGTTACCATTGATAATTTCAGTTTGTTACCATTGGGCAAGTGGCTGCGGCTGGGCTTTAGTGTGTTTGATTTATGGTTTAGAATTCAGATTTTAAGGCTGCGGCTGCGGCTTGTGGATGTGGATGCAGCTGAGGCTGAGGCTGCGGAATTTGAAAAATAGTGGAATCAAATATTTGAAAAGTTTGAAAAGCTACATATATGAAATTCTTGAGAAGAGATTCATGTTTCTTTGAAATTGTATATGTTTGAAAAGTTTTATGTTTTCTCTTCCTGAATTGTTGAAACTGAGTCAACCTTGTGTTTATGGTATCTGGTGTGAATTGCACGGATAAAGGAGCCTGTTATTGCGGCGTCACTTTGTTGGGGATGGATCATACTGAAACACTGGGTCGGTCCGCTATATTTTGGCTACTTTATTCTTGATTCATTTACCGCTCAGTAGTGTCTTTACTGTATCTAAATTTCCCTACTTCTGGCTGTTGGAATTTTCACTGCTAGGGACATTATTTGAGAAGCAAGAGCTGATATAGCATACCACCTTGCATCTTCCTAATTTTTTGTGCATCAGGTCCATACCTCTTACGCAATTTATTGTCATGTGATGATGTGCAGGAGATACAATTGACAAGATTGCTTCACACAAAGCTGGAATATTTAAGGTACTCAAACTGCGTGATATCTTGGTTATCAATTCAATATAATCATAACGACTGCAGTAATTTGTATATGTTGGGTTTGTATTTCTGCTCCTGTAGCCTAAGGTTCCAGCTTTTACCGTATACCAACCTTCTAAAGCTATGGATGTTCTTCATCAAAGAGCTGATGAGTTGCAGGTCGTGTCATTGTTTGCCCATCAGTTGCTTATGGGCGTCAGAATTAGTGAATTGCTTAACTCCATTTTGTGTTCCTTTTATTCACTTCAGATTCCTTTAGAAGTGCCACCATTGAACCCTAAAAGCTTAAAGGAGCTAAACTCGGTTTATTTGATGATCACCAATTCACCAATGCTGGATCAGCTGAGGCTAATTTCATCACTGTTGATATGTTGTAAAATTTATTTTCAATTTCATATGTATAAATTTCCAACAGCAGGCAGCAGCAGGAGGGTATTTTATTTTCTTAATTGTTTGAGAATTCGGTTAAATTAACCAAAAATTCAGTTAATTTAACCGAGTTTTGAGTTATTCGGTTAATCGGTTAAATGGTTAAATTAACCGAAATTAACCGAAAATTCGGTTCGGTTAACGGTTAATGGTTTTTTCAGTCGGTTAATCGGTTCGGTAGACCGAATTTCTTATTCGGTCGGTTAATAACCGAATTTACACCCCTAGCGTCGTGAGTAGTCTCTCTATTCTACGATCCTATGTTATTTATAGACTCATTCATATTCATTAATTATTAGAGCTTTTCATTCATATTTGTTTGTGTTTCTTTTAATGATATTGTACATGTTAGGTGTATAATTAGTTGATGAATTGATCTTGTATACATTATCTTAGAGACATCTAGGAGCGTAGTAAATCAGAGTTTAGATATACATGTTAGAAGAGTTGAATTTAGGACTAAAAATATTTATCCTCTTGGTTAAAGTATTTCAATTCAGGAAGACTAAAATCAGGATGAGTTGGATATTTTACCTAGTTGTTGTCAATATTCATAATAAAGAGAAGATAAGAATCAGGAGGTTGCCTTGTAATATTGAGTAGTTTGTTCATCATGTATCTTAGTTGCATGATTAGGAAACATTTGTTTAATCACCCTTTGACAACTATTTGTGAGTTACAAAGACTAAATTCAGTAGACAAGACAATATAAAACAAATTGTAGTTACATTTTGCTGCGTAGGAACACCCAAAAGTCAAATTTACTATAAATTATTGAGTGATTGTGTCGTATTATTGAAATCATATGATACATGTGAATGATTATTGCACTTCAAGAATAACATTAGAGTTTGATTTAAACTTAGGTGAAATAGAAATCCTAGAATATTTCCACTAATTAGATACAAACCCTTTCAAACTATTTTTTATTTTGTGTAGTGATTCCTTTCAAGCTAAATCAATCAACTAAAATAATATACACATTATCTAAGTTATTAATGGTTAAGACAAGTCTATTTTGTTCCATTGGACACGGCTCGATCTTAACAAATTTATTTGACTGCAACTAATCCGTAAAATAATCATTGACACATATAAAGGTAAAAAGTATACATAATAATTGACGATGTTGCCAGCGAGCAATGGTTCAATTGTCTAGAACATTAGGCTAAGCTTTTATTTACCTTAATCCTTTTTTTTTCTTTTTTATTTTCACTATACCTTTTCGTCTCAATCTGCGTTCGTAACTTTCCAGGTTATAGTAGCTTTAGATACAAGGAGCTCAAAGGTGTTGCCCTCGTCATGGATTCCCGAAGTGTACCCTTATGAACATCTTTTATGCAGGAATTTCCAACCAAAACAGACTATGATCAATATTTTCAGAGGGTCTATGATGAATCAACCTCCAGATGAAGTAGGAAACATAACTGAGGGATTAGCCACCAATTACCACTTATGGGTTAATGTGAAGACATCAGAACTGCAATTGACACCCACCTTTGCCTCTAAACCTTTTGTAGGTGTTGTTCCGGTCACAATACTTGCAAACCAGATTGCCTACCTCATGAAGAAGCTCAATGGGCTCAATACGCAACAAGTGCATCATGTTGCAGCTCTTACTCCCCATGGCATGTGCAAGGTACAGGATCATGCCACTTTAGATTGTGTGCTTCTACAAATTAGCTTCATACTAGGCAGAAGTTAAGTACATAGGTGGAAGAAATCAAGGAGGTCATAAGTAGAGAAATCTTTATAAACCAAAAAATACGCCCAACTTCAAAAACCAATCAAATTTCTCCAACTTGACAAAAAATCTTATTGCACAAGGTTATGAGCACAAGCCATAATATCAGACATATAATTTAAGATACAGTCGAGGGCCTGTAGAACAACAACAATAGCCACAACAATCTCAACCGCAAGATATGAAACCTCAACTGTATGATCATCTAAACTTCATGCAAGTATAACAAACAGATACTGACCAACAACTTGTAAAACTCAATAACTGTTATGACAAGAACAGAAAATGATGGGGCATGTTAAGAAATTAGATCCACCAAATGAAAATACAAATTAAGATGGTTGAGACACAAGTAGTGCAACAAAAATTATTGCAATTAGACCTTCCGCCACCTTAACATCAAAATCACAAACCCAGCCAACAAAAAACTACAAAGCCATATTTAAGAAGCAAAATTTGGATTCCAATGATGATATGAGTATAACGATATAAGCAACCGGTCCATGTAATGCCATCACTCTCCGTAGGGGGAAACGAGTTAATAAGGAAACTGATAGGACTGAAAGTGTTAAAGACACAGCTGAGAAGGAGTAAATCCAGTAAGAGAAGGCATCTGAGGAGGAAAAATATGTTGCACCCCTAGCATATGTCCAACAAGTGCCTATCCACAACACCTGCATAAAGTCAAAGAAGATAAAGAATTCAACAAATTTGTTGAAGTAATATATTAATTATATATTACTATGTTTTTTACTGACATTCTTACGTAGGTACCCTCATATGACAAAATATAGAAGGATATAACTACATGCAAAAGAAATTGGTTAGGGTAATAATTTCTTCTTTAAGTGCTTATACTTAAGATATTTGAGTAATTTTTGAGTAACTATGTGTAATTTATAGTTTATTTTATCTGTTGTAAGTTAAATATAAAAAAATGGCTTCAAAAGAGAAAAAGGACTAGAAGGACGCAAACATAATCAAAATTGGATAACTCAAGTTCAAGGGTTGATATGTCAAAAGAACATACTTAAAAGTTCGAAGTGCAAATTCCAGAACTTTTGTAAGATCCAAATTATGCTGGGAGCTCGTACTCGAAGAGGGAAGATGATGACATGAGCAGGTCATGTGGCAGCATGGCCCAGATCATGCCAATAGAAAACGAGGCGGCAACCCGATCCATAGACTTTCTCCAGCACAACCACGTTCGTGCATTGAGTCGTGCCAAACTTCTAAGAATAAAAGCATGACAAAGAGCTTTTTTCAGCACGACTTAGGTCATGTCGTTGGTCGTGTTGACACGTGTCACATGCTGAAATGACAAATTTCGGTAGTTTTGATTTTTACCCTTTTAAGACCTCTTTTGACAATAATAATCCTTCCGAAAATTGTCAAAAATCACCAAAAAAATGAAAAATGACAATTTAGCTATAAATAAAAGATCCACGACTTATTCTTTGCAACTTCGCACACATAAGAGACAAAGAGGGATTCTACTACCAGGTACTACTATAAATTTGCATCTTTAATCATGTTTCTGTTGCTTTTTAATCACGTTTAACTAACATGATTAATGCTCGCTTGATTAAAGGTCAAGTACCAAGCATGATTAAAAAAAATATCTTTAATCATCTTTCATATGTAACATCGTGATTAAAAATACTATCATTAATCACATTTCAAATACATCAAACGTGATAAAAGATAGTATCTTTGATAACGTTTCATATGTAACAAACGTGACTAAAGATAACCTTATTTCACTACAAGAAAAATTGTCGTAGTTAATGGTCAATTTCATTAATTTTACACCAGTATTGGTAAAAAAAGTCATAAATTTGATGAATATTAAATTGCCTTTTCAACTTTGTTTATATTAATTATTATTTAGTTATTTAATTTTTTCTACTCGAATAAAAAAATAAATAGTGAATTATAAAAAAAAGCTTTTACATTTGATAATGCACAAAAAATCAAAATTTTATTAATTGTTTGTTGATCAATTGATTTAAGTATACACTACGTCCAAACTGACATTAGGCAACATGAATTATTGCAACAATATAAAATTCATTGGGTATTTTTTCCTAAGGCAATGAATTTTTGTGTGTTGCTAATAAATGTTGCGTTAGAGGCTAAATTGCCAACAACCGTTGCCTAAGGGCATTTTCAGGTAATGATATTTTAAAGTATTGCATATTCATTGATAATGAAACACAAATTTATTGTTGACTTGGGACAGAGCATTTTTTTGAGTCCAAAATCTCAATCTGCAACAGAAATTTAATGTGGTTATGACACTTAGCAAAAAAATTTAGTTAAACAACATAAATGCAATGTAACCTAATGGTTAGGGTGTTGGCTTTATATCTAAAAGGATATAGGTTCAATTCTCACCCATGTATTTTTTTTATTCCATAAATTTGTAACCCTAAAACCCTTAACCATAATTCTCAAACCCCCTTAAAACACTTAACAAAGTATATAATGCTCAAATTAAACACATCTTAAATCTACAATTTTTCTTATAATAAGGTACACTAACCCTCGAAAATCTTACATCATCAACAAATTAACATTTGTAAATATAATAAGATGTTCTAATTAGCGTTACCCTCTAACCTAAGTATCCAAACACTATTTCGTGTAGGATGATGTTAATGTAACCCATATTTATAATTTTTTCAGAATTCTTTACTTCAATTATTATAATATTTTAATATAATAAGTGACTTAATTTTCTACATTTTAACTTAATTTTATATTTCAATGTGATACATCTAAATTGATTTATTATAAGTTAGAAAATTAGTTGTGTTCATAGTACTCATCGTTTAGTGCCTGGACAATTGCCCATCACTGCGCCCACCGCCTGCACACGAAACGGAGAGAGGGAAAGGAGGGAAACGAACGAGGGAAAGGAGGGAAAGGGGAAAGAGAGTTTTGCCTGAGGGAAGGGAAAGTGAGGGAGGGAAAGGGAAAGTGATAGAGGGTTTGGAGATTTCGCGCGAGGGAAGGTAAAGTGAGGGAGGGAAAGGGGGTTCTGCTCGAGGGGAAGGGAAACTGACAGAGAGTTTGGGGGTTTCGCACGAGGGAAGGAAAAGACGGACGGAAAGAGGCAGTCGCGCGAGGGAAGGGAAAGCGACGACGGGAATCTACAAACGACCAACTTCGAGGAGGTTATCTTAAATTCCCACCCTACTCTATTTCATTTTCTGTCTATGAATTTGTGGGTTGGATAGCATGCCTGACATTTTCTTCCCTTATTACATGCCTGATTTGAATTTTTTCTCCCGCAAATGGCATGCCTGATTGTAATGGAGTAGTAGCCAAACCCAGAATGCATGTTTGTGTGTTTGTCTGTGATGTGTTTGTGATGTGGTTGAACCATTGCCACTCTTGGTATTGAGTATAATCTAGAAGTTTCAGGGGTGGGTCTGATGTTAGCTCACATCAGGTTGTTTTATTTTTTAAGCTGAAACAATAAGGAGAACCACAAGATCGATGAGTCCTTCTACTCTTAGCCTTGATACTCGGTAAGAATAAGCGAAAGGTCAATGAACTAAAATTTGAAAAGAATGCAAGTTATGATGAGCAAAGAAAAATGCAAATTAAGGAGAATGTAGAGAAAATGAAAAGTCAAGGATTGGAGGAGAAGGTTAGGGCCTTATTGAAACAAGTAGAAGCACCGAAGAAAGGTTTGTCATTAAAAGGAAAGATTTGATCACTAGTGTGAGAGTGCCATTTGAATTTCCATTTATCTGTTTTTGTGTGTGAATACAAGTTTTAATTCATAATTTATATATAATACAATATGAGATTAATGTGAACTACAAATATATGTGTTTCATTTTTGTAGTTATTGAAATTTGAGATTTTAAACTTGGATTTTAGGTCATCATTCTTTCATTGTGTTATGTTAGCTGGATATTCATTGCAACACCCGTGTTAGAGTAATGTTTTTATGCCTGTTAAAGGACCAAGTTGTATCAGATGTCATTATGGCATTCCCTGATTAAATGTTTGTCCTGTGTTATAAAATGGAAGCATTGGAATCACAATGACGTTGGATGAATCATTACCTGAAAACAATGAGACATAATGTACCGACATCAAATTTGGTATGGCAAGTCACAAAAAATTATAAGTTTGAGTAATCGCTAAGTGACTTAAAAAAAATCATTATATTTTCTTCTTATTTTCTCAGCACGCGGCAACCGTCGGTGACTCTAATATGACTTTTGCGAGTCAACCAAATAATCATTTTCTCGGATTTCCACTAGCGTCTGAGAAATGTGAATCATTTGGTGTGGCAAAAACTGGTCAATGCGAAGGTAAGAAATATCTAACTTTTTATACTCATCTATTATTATGATTGATACTCTATTTTACTTTGGGTTGTGATATTCTTTTTACTCATTTAGGTCATTTTGTTTTTGGATACATAGAACAACCAATACCGATCTACCCTCTTGTCATATTCTTATTATGAAGCAGTTCCCAAATAGCGCGCCTACACTTCTGTCTCGGAGATAGCGGCTCTTCTTGACGAGCTCGTAGATTTTTAGTTTGTTTTATGTTACTTTTATTGAATATGTAAAATACTAATATTTGGTATCATATTTTTATTGAATCATTGCATTTTTAAAATTCAAAAATGGTTCAATAGGGAAACAAATTTTTGATTTATATTATAATGAAAATCACAAAATATTTTTAAAAAAATAAAAAAAGTAAATAACGGTTAGAGTCCGACTGGAAGACTAACCAAAAATAACTCACAAAGATGTGTCGATCAACGGCTCTAAATTGACCGGAAACTGATTGAAAAATCAAACTGGCCGAAAGCAGGTCGAAAACTAGCTGAAAATTTCCAAACACTTCAATTGCCGGATTCCCACTGCTAAGTGTCGAAAACTTTAAGTCGAAAATGACTTGTACATTCACCACAAACATTTATCGGGGGAACCATTCCGGCCGAATGATTTGGCCTAAAATTTGACGGTTTTTTTAGTGGAAATGGTCTTTAAATGCTTTTCCAGCCAAAATGTTAACTGGAAAAAAAATATGAATTTAGTCGTGGTAATAAATTGGATGACAGATTCATTTTTTGCACTCCTAATTAAAATGCTTGAAACCATCGAAACCGCCACAGATGCTTTGTTAAACATTTTATATTTAAATGGTGAATTATTTGAGAGTAAGTCAAATCTAAGATATTAAACTGGTACTATGGCTATATTTGTATTTTTTTTCAAGCAAGCACTACTTTCATTATTGGTGACTAGCATTCTCATACCTTTTTTTTTTATTCCACTCCACTCCAGATTAATTGAAAATTCATCCATAGACAAAATGAGGAAAAAAAATAATTCTCATGAAGTTCATACAAATTTTCTTTGGAAAATTATAAAGATATATTTAACTATTTGATTAAAACAGATTTTCCCCTAACTTCTAACTTTTCTTTCCCAACTTTCCATATAAACGAAACATAGAACCCTTTTAACTTTCCATCATATTTTTCTTCCCCCAAATTTTCTGCATACCAAACCAAAACAAACAGAGCGCTAATGTTTATCATTCGAGTTGTGGAGTTCAGTACTTTAAGGGAGAGAGAGAGAGAGAGAGAAAGTACATGGTTTAGAAGGCAGGGCCGAATAAAATATAAACAGACTTAAAGCCCCACAGGAGTTCTAATGAGCAAAAGCTGTTGCGAACAAACAAAAAATATCTACAGGTCTATCAGCTTACCAAACTGGAAGTGAAGCGCAAAAAGGTCGAGCTACCCATGACCCATCAAAGAAATTTCTAGCTGCTGCCATCTTCTAAATCAGTTGTTGTACAATTTCCGGTTGTTGTACGACTTTCGGTTCGGATTTAGATTTAGACAGAAAAGAGGGTTCTCCAAGGAAACAATTGTAGCGCGATATGGGACCTGATTGATTTTTCTCATGAATGCCGGGTGGCCTTGGTTATACTCCTTGGAAAACTTCAGACATTGAAGTAAAAGTGTATCTCTATCAGAACTCAGTGACACAGAGTCTCACCATAATTCACCCATTGCACAAAACTGTCTGGAAATTCCTCCAGCACATCTGGATTATGCACACTTCCATATGATAAATCGGTGCCACTTTGCTCTGTTCCCTGCAATGTCATAAAAATGGAAGACATTAATATCAGCCATCAGCCTGTCACTACTTTTTTGCCCTTCACATTAGGTAAACAAAAGGTAAACTTATGTGTGGGTGGACAGTCTGATCAATGGTATGGCATGTGCATGACTGCATATTTTAGTGTTAGATAATAAATAACTGATGACCAGTATACTCATGCGCGGATACATGAATCAGAGAGTGTATTTATTTGTTTTTTTTTTAATTGTGGACACAGAGACATTAATAATCTAATAAACAAGATGGACTCAAGCTGTATAGGTATTCTTGAATTATTGACCCTCAGACTACGGGAGGTTGGACAAGTGTTTAGTCCCACGTAGGGAGCTTGGATCTCAAGGAACCTTGTGACTCAATTGTTACCCATGATCCGTCTCTTCATTGCTACTAACTCCCATGACAATTAATCAACAAGGGTTCTTACAGACGCAATTCAAGATATTTATAATTGGAAACTACATCAAAAGCTTTTCGGTAAACTGTGAAAGCTTGAGGGTCTATCTTCATAAGAAAAATGATGCATCCCGATGCACTTTGAAGGAGGACTTGCACATAGCCACATACCAATGTCTTGTTCTAAATACGTACAAAATAAGTTTTCGTAAAAGTTAAAAGAAGAAACTGACCTTGAAGCTGGTTTTATATCCACTCGAAGATGGGGTAGCTTCTCCCATAATACCGCTTCCAGCATTTTCTGATGATATTTCAGGAAGGAGAGATCCACTTACAAGTGTCCTGCAGCCAATAAATATGCAAACTGAGTTAAGGAAAAGGCCAAACAGTAAAAAATTCTGTAAATAAGGTACAAGTTGTGAGGATTCGTAAATCTTCTTTAAAGATTAAACTTTTTTCTAAAGATTTATTGAGTAAATAGCTAATCTTCAACGAAAAATGCTCGCATATGATGGAATTCCAACCCCTAGCTTTCATAGTGCTATCAAATAGTCAGGCTACTAACACACCTGTCGTACAATTCATCCTCGCACGAGTTACCAGATGACGATAACCAGTCTAGATCAACAAAGTTAGAAAGGCTCGAACAATCTCCATGCTCACTGATGCAGGTTTGGTCACTGTCACACTGGTCTCTGTGTGCATCTGCCAGAAGTTGCTTATGAGGAATTGAAGCTGTGTACCTGCACGTAATACGAAGGAGTTGGCAGCAAACATTCAGCTCGTAATCAAGCCCTGTCCCAACCCCTTCTACATAAACTGCATCATCGTAAAAGCAATTGCAATTTGAGATGTCCGTATGTGCAGGAGTATACCAACAGGGTTTAGCAAGTGAAAATCCCCCACAAAGGAATATGGAGGATAAGGATACTAAAATGGCCAATGTGTTTATAAAGGATGTTAAAAATAATGGAACATGAAATAGCTCAAGAGATAATAGACTGCATCTTAGCTTGTGTTGGCTCTCCACAAACTCGTGCTATTATACATTTTCAACTCATTCCTTCAAAAATTAAAAACCAAGGGACACACATAATACGAGCATAGAGGTCTTTATTTCTCCTGATGTTTAGCTGATCCGAAGCGGCCAACATTACAACAGTCAAAAAAAAAGGAAAGCAATTAAGACCAATATGATTAAAGTGAGTAGGTACGCAACAGACCTGGAATAAGTATACTTGCTTTCAGCACTTGTGATTTGGGTAGACGAATCAACAAGAATATTACCATCATTGGAATCCTGAGGCCATCCTGTTTTTGAATGATTATGCTGCTTACTGGAAGCACAAACTGGTGAGCCATTCCGATGCAGTATATTTCCATCTGATAGAGATCTTTTGTATAGTGACCTAAGATCACATTCAAATTAAAATAAAAGATGGAGCCAGTAAACAAACATAGAATCATTCTGTGTTTTGATGTTTACAATTCGGAATGTAAATTAATGATTTATATTGGTTTGTTCATTAAAAAAAGCACCTTCCATTGTCATCTACAGCCTTCTGTTTATGCTTAGCTGAATTGTAATGCTGGTCTGAATTCAACTCCCAAATAGCAGGTTTACCTTCTTGTGGTTGGAAATATCCCAAGAATCTGTAAAGCATTTTAGCCATACAATGGCCACGTCACAAGAATTTTAAGTGAAGTTGAATGAACACAACATATGATTATGAAGAACAAAACCAGTGTAGTAATTTCAACGAACATACACATTAATTGCATCTTGTTTCTCAGCATCCATGTATGTGTTGCTATAATAGCGTTGAAGAGTTCTAAGGAATTCTTGAGACTGGATTGCAGCTCTCCACTGCCCCCTCCTTTCAGAGAATATCTGATACAAAAAATGGAAAAGAAATTTTAGCTGATCCATAAAAGTGAACTAAAAAGGCCAGCATTCATACATGTATAATTTGCATCTTGCATATCATGAACATTCTAAAATCACAAAATGTACCTTGTTGTGAGCAGCAGAACCGCCATACTGATGAGCTAGCGTGTCACCCATCCTCTCATAAAAGACCATCAAATCATCAGCCAATGGCGCATCAAGATCAATGTTTGGTGTTTTTGTAACTCCCAGGGCATGAAGCTGTCGTCCAAGTGCGGCCAAACCATAAGCATACTGTGCCACATTTGTCCGATCCAAGCAATCAATGCAGTTAGTTCTGAGCACCCCCTTCTGAAGCATCAGTGGTTTAGCAGAATGAGTCAAGCTAGATGCATCATCACTTCCATACGGTTTTTGATCTAAGGAATCAGCATCCGCACTATCATTGTCAGAATGCTTTGGAGGAGTCAGGTGGTCCTCAAAATATCTGCATCATAAAAGTTTCCTTTTAATGAGAAATCAATTATCACGTTATCCATGGTGGGCATCGTAGTGATAGATGTATGCACATTTCAACGAAGTCAAAAAAATGGTTCAGGTACAAAGGCATTTATGATATAAAAAAGAATGGGCCACAAAATAAAAGTTGCTGAGGTTGAAGATTTGAGAGTAAAATAAATACTCTAAGAAATCCATAATCAAGAGTAAAGCTTACAAAATAGGTCCCATCAAGCTTCCTTCAGATTTTGAAGATGGTTCTACCAGGCAATGAAAGAAACCAGTTAATGTCAATGCATATGCAGCCACTTTGCTGAGTAGTAATAGCACATTTGTAGCTTTTCTGTCGAATAATGTACCCAAAAACTCAGTGTGAGTCAACAAGAGTTTATGGAATCAGTAATTAAAAAGTTAAGGGGGAATATAATGAAACCTGCGGGAGTGTTTGTGTAAATCCCAATGAAGAAACCTAAGGCGATTCTCCTCTGGTAAGTCCTTGTTGATGACATCTATAGCATTAGCAAACTCAGATCGAAGAATAGATTCACGGGGTTTCCTCTCTTGTGTCTGCAAAGATGATAGAATTTGATGATTTCAATTGTTTAAAATATTTAACCACAGCTGCAACACATCATAATTGCAATAGAAATGGTTAAACAGACAGATTTGTTGCTTGTATAATTAAAGAGTTTTAACTGCAAATATACAAGTCAAGCCCACAGATATGTGTAATATACCTTAATCAAATTCAGTATAATTATAGGGTTTCCATATCTATTCACAAGATTCAGAAAATGAAGTCTGGTAGCTTCATAATTTTGGTCTCTCTTGGAAACTGAAACAAAAAAATAGCAGGTATGAGGTTAGAGAAAAAGCTTGTCAAACACATATTTTGACAGAGGACACATAAATATAATATAAGGCGAGGAACATACGGATGATATCGGGTTTAATATTCAAGCGTGAGGTCTCCTGCGACCAGAAAAGAGGGATAGAGCCACGATTCTGGACAATGGAACTAATTTGTGGTGGAAAGCCTTCCAGGACATCCTCAAATACAATTTGCTCCGTCTCAACATCATTAGCCACTCTTCCCTTGTCATTGACTCCTCGTTTCAAATATCTGTTCCGAATATACTAGGAACAGAATCAGTGGCATTTCCACAAAAACATTTGATTCAAGATCTATACGACAGTAATGAAGCCATGTCCTGTGCATTTTGCAGTCATAACAAATATGTCAACTTGAAGCTCCAACCCTCTACGTTTTGTTGGTTAACACAATCATGCATGATAGTCAAATTATTTGTCTGAATTATATCCCAGAAACTAATGACACACTGTCATACATTTGCGTTTACAAGTAAGCCTTACATAATTACAAAAAAGGGGTATGTACTACCACTTCTTTCAATTTAAAGGGCATTACTACCAGATTTTGCAATTTCAAGGTTTTGGACTCTTATGAAATTTATTAATTTTCAATTCACCCCATAAGTTTCTGTATTTATGAAATAAACCTGTACATTTAAATTACAATTTCAATGTGTTGACTAATTCAATTAACACATTTCTAAATGAACTAAAATAATTCTTAAATAAAAATTATTTAGTTAATGCGAACACCTGTTGTCTCGAATTTTTATAAGGATTAATTTAAATTAATTTAAGAATTAATTTTAATTAATTTAGAGAGGTGTTAATTGAATTAGTCAACACGTTGAAATTGAAATTTAAATGTACAGGTTTATTTCATAAATACAGAAACTTATGGGGGTGAATTGAAAATTAATAAATTTCATAAGAGTCCAAAACCTTGAAATTGCAAAATCTGGTAGTAATGCCCTTTAAATTGAAATAAGTGGTAGTACATACCCCTTTTTTGTAATTATCCCTTAAATTTATTTTTGCTCCGGAATCCATTTGGATTTTGTATTCTTGTTCATATCACAATATAGAAGAATCAGTTTTTTTAACTAGATGAATAGGCATACCTATGATGTATCACTGGCAGACCCATACAAACCAAACTTCAATATTAATACAAAAGACCTACATGTTCTGTACCTGGTGCCAGCATAATGGCGGGATCTTCTTGCTATAAGAGTGAATTTAAACTCCTTGCCAGAAACAGACAGAGTATCCTGAAACATGACCAAATCAAGCGATCATTAATTAATAAAAGAAATTGCAACTAGCAGATTGTTCTATGCTCTGAACTCTGAAGCCTAGACAGAAAAATACGACGATGCAGACTGAAACTAAGAAGCAAAGGTATTCTTCTGTTCTGTACATTTCACTAAGAAACAGCATGGTCTTATAGACCTATTTGAAACTGAGACCTAAGGTTTACATACATTATGGAAAATGGCTTCTTATTAAAAAGCTTCTTTTGTGTTACATTAGCTGACTGGATGCAGTTGGAGAGACATTCCATTATCATGAAACACTTGCCTATAAGTCAGAAAAGAAAGCTCCCAAAAAAAAATCAATAGTGAATACAAAACCGCATTTAGTAAGCAGCTAACAAAGATTGCATGGTGAATATCACATTGAATTTCTACTCATGAGAGAAAGATAGCGAGTGCTAATGGAATTCGAAATTGTAGCTTACCTGTTTAAAGAAACCATAAACTAGTGCAACTGTCCAAAGACTATTTTGAAGGTGATTTCTTATACTTCTTGTCATGTACTCATTCCAGACGAACATTGTTTCATATAAAACTTGTCCTGTCTCACGGTCACACAAATTCCTTTGAAGGCTTCGCATGACATGGTATGAGTAACTGAAAAAGAAGTCCTTAGTAAGATCCACTGCACATAAGAGCTTCTTGTACCTGCAATTTCGAGAAAGCAAACACTTAATAAGAGAATTATTAGCAGCACAGTAAGTATTCATGCAAAACAGGGCTGTTTTTCACCATACATAAAATGAATTATTCTCTCTTGTGTGGTAGTACTATTGCAGTGATTTGTTACAATACAGGAGTTTTTTCTGTTAGCGTAGCCAGTATGAAATAGGAATCAACAACTTATGTTTTGTCATATTATAGAACCCAGGAATAAGTAATTTAATAAAAAAATAATGCCAAATCTCCACTTCCATCACTAATTAGTAATCTCTAGAATCAGTTATAACGGCCACTAAACAAAGAGTTCAGTCACTCATCAAATAAGGCAACACTATCAAATAGTTATTTGATTTTGGAGTTATTTTGAATGAAGAATTGAATCAATCCTTTGCTTTAGGTTAAGCGGCATTGATCTTAAAATAATCAAACATCTGGTCAACACTCCCTCTTCAGCAATAAAATGCAATTAAATATCAGAACCTAAATGTTGAAGAAGTAGATTTGCATAACCTAAAACGAAATAAAAACATTAGTTCATTACCTGTTCTCGTCTTTAAAATTAGTGATAATAGACCGAGCACTTGAATTCGGAATTGCAATTATTTCGCTCTTGGAGACAGCATACACTGCGTGCCCGCAGATAACTCCAATTTCCCTTCTTTTGGTTATCAGCACCATATAATATGGCCCCAAAAACTTAATAAACCCTTAAACGGAAAAAATCAGCAAACAATTAGCACAGTAACTGATAACGGAAATTCAACATATGTTTGTTCAAAAGTGAGATTGATTTTGATATGCATACCAACAATGCCATAACAACTGGTCACAAATTTCAGACCACCAGTGGACTTGTTTCCCTCATGAATTCGACTTAACAATTCTGAGCATTCATTTTCTGAGTATGTGGTGGAATCTTCTATAATGTTAAGCTCCATTGGCTCCAACCTATCAATTTTTAGTACACGCCAATATGTGCGACTTTTGTTCCTTCCTACCATGTAAAAGTTCTGTGACAAAATCACAACGTGAAAGTATTAGTTAATCTAAACTCACACTACACTCAAAATGCATGTAAATACATTGAAGAGCAACTGTACTTCATATTAAGCCAGTGAGGAAACTGTAACTACTAGGAATCATGAATTTCAATGGCGAGTGAAATGGCTAGATGAGAAATCAACATGACTGCCACATAATGTAACGCATGCAATTAAAATGAACTAGGAGAGGCAGCCATCCACACGAGTACTAACAGCACAAAGAACATAATTCGCAGAAACCAAACAAAATATCACATTTGAATTCCAAAGACACTCCGTAAGACCCCGCTAATAAAAAAAGCCCAAAGAAGTGCGATAAATATTGTTCATTGAATCCCAAATGCTAATGACAAGACAACACAAAAGTTCTCACAAACATAAGACAATGGCAACCAGTTCACAGGCACAAAGCAAACCTCCAAATTCAGCAATACATGACATAAATTTCAGCATTACCGCAGAAGTCTCGTAGAGTCTGAACTTCTGCATACAAGCAGCAGGTTGCGGAGACGGAGATGGCTGCGCATCTTCAGCAGCAGCACAATTCTCGTCACCTTCAACCTCCAATTTGACGCTGCTGAGCAGATCGTGAGCCATTTCCAGGGCTCGGTAAACTCAGTTTTTCGCAAGCCACCTCATCGGAAGCGACAGCGCAGTCGCGCATTCCATCAACCAAAATTAAGCCGTTGACAAACGACTTGGCTTCTCTCTGCTAGGCCTAAAAACCAATCTAATTATTTATTGCCGCCACTGCTTCTCCTCCATTCGCAACCAATTCGCACGAATTTCCAGCAACCGTAGCTCAATCAAGCAATCAATAATACTGTAGCAAATTAATCAAATACAAAAAATCCCGATTAGATTCACCATCAAAATGAAAAGAAGATACAAAGTGGAGATGATGAATGCACCTGTGAAAACAAAAAAGGTGGAAAATGAAAGTGAAAGGGCCGGGCTGCAGAAAGGGCGATTGCTCGTGAAAAAGGTCTGGGAGATTCCAGAAGAGGCCGAGGATGACGATGAAGATCTTTATAAGAAAAACCAAGCTCACCTTTATTTAGTTACTAGTTTTGATTTTTTTTTTAACTCACCTCATGCATATCCCTTTATGAGAGTATGCAAGTACAAGCCCCTCTTTACTGTCTCTTTTATCTTTTACTTTTCATTTAAACATAATTTATTTGTCTGTTTTTTAAAAGTTTTATGATATATCGTGTTAGGGTATATAAGTTATTTATCTTAGCGGCTGAAATAATGTGGTTTTAGATTTTTTTATAAGATTTAGGATTTCTAATTTTAGAACTTTTATTTCAAGGTTTTAAAGATTTTTTGATTTCAAAGTTTCATAATTTTAGTGTTTTTTTGGGTGTTTCCAAATACATTCAAAACGTCGTTGTTTCACAACTCTAAAATCCTTAATCCTAAAATTTTAAAAATACTTAAACACCACGCAAGTGAAGTTATTTTAACCGCTCGGGTATATATCTTGTATATTCTGACGGAGTACATCCATTTTTTCAATTTTTCAATTATTATTTAACAATTATAATACATATTTTTGTCACCTATCTTAAAAAAATATAATTTTACTTCTTTTATTATTATAATTCATAAAAATATCACAAATTCTTGCATGCTCCGGAAGCAACTATTCTCGTTTGCAGCTTCATTTTGATTTCGATGAAAATGACGTCGTTTTACATGTTACATAGCTGCGTTCGACCCAAACAACAGATGAATATATAAGTACAGCAGATGAATATAAAAGCACAACTAGTGAATAATGTCCGCGAGTAATCCAGCTGATGGGCTTGGCTTTTGCCCATCTCAGTGGGTATTACTCATTAATTTAACCCATTTAGTTCATCCGAATCAGACGTAGGTTGAAATGGATCATATCCGAACCAAATCTCATTCGATTTACTCAAATCAATATCTGTCACTCGATTATGTGCGATCTAATAGATTTATTCTTTATTAGTCATGAATAAAAGCTCATTGATTATAAGTGACTCCTAGTAAGGCATTATGATCCATAATTAAGAATAATTGGTTCTTGAGGTAACCACAACTTTAGTCAATACAAGTCAATATACTAGTTTAACGGACAGACAATAACAACCTCCCACTTGCACATAAACAAGTTATAAATAATACATATATCCAACAATATCTTAAATGAGCATAAGGAAGGATGACATGTTATTTTTATTAGGCTCATTTGTGTTTCTCAATCTCCAAGTAAGATTGACATATCAAACGGCTGATTTTTAGTCTATTTGAGCATGATCATGCATTTCTCTGTCATAACTCATCGAATAGCTCAAAGATATTTCTCTCATCATATACGAGTGACATATTGACAGGATCGTCGTTAGGCTGTCCTTAGCAAATAAATTTATAAACTAGTGCTCACTAGTTAGCAATATAGGCAGGATCAATCTGTAAGGACTAAGTTATTGTACATTTTAGGCAATTAGATAACAGAAAAGACTCAAAATATGGGGATTTTAGTAATGATAGTTAATCAGGGCAGAGACAAAGAAATTAGATAGATGAGCATATAGTTTATGTAGCTTTGACTTGTGAGATTGTTGAACATAGATACTAAAGATAAAATTATATTCATGCATTGAATTCAGTAAAATATACATCTCAAATCACGAAGTGTAAAAAATTTCTCTTACTCTACATTCATCATACCCTTAAGTTTATGATATGAATGGTATATGTCTAACATATTATTGTAGGTTGTCAGCTAAGTAACAAGACCTATGTAATTATGCTAATGTAGTAGGAAATCCAAGCTAAGTTATGTTGCTTCCGTAGAACTTAGGATATGTTACTATATATGCTTTTATTCAATATATATTAGCTCACACCCTCATAACCAAATCTAAGCGCCTAGACCTCATGCAATGAGGCATTGAACACATTGGGTTTATCATGTAATTCAATACAATCATTCAGTTCAGCACAGTAACAATATCAACATGAGTAGAATTTATAAGCACAAATTATCTTATAACAATCATACAAGTTTACAGCACCTGAACTATACAAGAGAATTAATCACTAAGAGCCATAGACAAAGACATGAGAAAAAAGATAGAAATGCTCCTTACAATCTGATTAAAATCTATGTTAGGTCGTGCTCTCCACTACTCCTTGAAGATTGTTGCAGATTAATGATCTCGTAGTGATGTTGTAGAAGCATGGCATGCTTAGCATTCACGAGATGTCTCTTTAGCCTTTCTTGAACTCTATTTATATAGGATTGTCTTAGCTTAGAGTTCAAGCTACATCTTGATGACAATTTTTGATGTAAATCTTCAAGAGATAATGATTGGATTTGGACTTTTTTGGCTCATGAAATTCATAATCAGAATAGTAATCGAATTAGGAAACATATATGGCCAGAGAATTTGTTAATGATTTTGACAGATATCCAATGAGAGTTAGGCTATGATTCCTTATGAAAAAATGAAGATAATTGTCTAATCTTTCCATAGCCTCTAAAATGCATGAATAGGACATCTAGCATGACAGTTACGCCCCTAGAAACATTGAAGGTTTCTGCAGTTCAGATTAGGAAACTCTCACGCACACTCGTCATTTAACTCCCCCGCGCGCAGGTATCACATGCGGCCAGTGACCACATCTTCTTCTTCCTTCCTTTCTTTTTGAGCCACGTGTCAGACCTTTGCCACATCGTCGCACGCACGTTAGTGAACCACTGTGCTCGGCTAGTGTGCTCGGCCAACTTGCACACTTATGTGTGATTTCTTCATTCGTCCAAACTATGCTCCAAAATTGCCATTTTTAGAACATTTTTGCATTTAGACCTAAAATAAGTCTAAAGTATAAAAACATGCTAAAACCAATCAATAACAGTCAAGAATTAGGCGAGTTGAGTATATATGAGATAAAATAATCTGGTCTCATCAAATACCACACACTAACCCTTGATTGTCCTTGAATAAGAAATAAAAACTCAGGACATCGCAACAACAAATATATATCTAATTAATGTAGTTTAGTTTTAATCTATCCTTACTTCACTATCCATTCATCATTCAAATTCGCAAGCTAGTCCACATATAACATCTAACAAATCATCAAAATGGAGGCAAAATCATTGGCATCAATCTTATATAGCTACTTGTATGTGCCTACCTACACATGTATCAACCCTTCTCAAGAATTATCAATAAAGATAATGTCAAAGATATGAATAGAGAAAAAACATGCCTTAGTAGTTATGCTTAAAACACTACCTATCCTTCACCAAACTCGTAATAGGTGGATATCCAAACCGTAGTTTCTCAACGTCAGTGGAATATCAACCGGTGGCTTATGGCATAAGCTCATATTCAGAGGAGCTTGACATTTTAACCTTTAAAAGTATTATGAAAATATAAGATTTTTCTCATAACTCTATCAAACATAAGTCATGCCTTTAAGAGAAAATAGGTCACTCATATAGTATATTTTTTGAAAATAATTTTTAAAAGCATGAACTCATAGGCAATACTCAAACCAAGTCATACTAAGATAAAACATTAAAGACTATCTTAATTCAAGCATCAATACATTATAGCAAGGTTTTCGAAGCATTTTTAGATTTCATACCAAGTCATATGACTAATCCATAAAAATTCAGCAGAATATGCATGCAATCAAATCACTTGACCTGAGATAATGAACATCTAGCAAAGCTCAGATTTTTCAAAAAATTGAGATTTTCATTGTAAGATGACTCAAAAGAAAATGTAAAAATAAACTAAAGACTCTATTAAACACTAAGTGATATTGATGACTTTCCACCCCAAAGTAAAAATAAACTTTGTCTTCACACAGTTCATAAGCACACATAAAAAAGAGGAGTAAAAAGGAAAGAAAAAATTTGGAAGTCAGTTTTGGTCTATCAGTTTATAAATTTTAACTATAGATTTAAATAAAGAAAACTCTTCTGATGAAATCTTAAACTATATATTTTTTTTAAAAAATACTAATTAAAATATGTTGTACAGTTTGCCTTATTTTTTTTTGAAATTCAACAAAGTCAACCGTCTTATAATCAAATTGGTTGTGAAAATACTTGATTAAATAATATCGTTCATAAATTTCAAATAAGGATTACATTTTTCGTACTTTGGAAAAGAAAATAGATTAAATGTCGAACCAATTGGAGTGGGCCAAATTAATGCATCCGATTTTTTTTCTTTCAAAATATTGTTGCGGTGGATTAGCAGCAATCCAAATAAAAAAACGAAATAACAACGATATTTACAAGGCTCGTTATAAAACCGTGCACGAAACTACGTCTTGTATTTTGGGATCGAAGCATCTCATCAAAATCGAAATTAGGGTTTCTATTTTTGTTCCTTGCAAACCTTATCGCTTTCATCGGATTCATTTCTTCTGTTATCCGCCTTAGTTTGTCCATCTCGAAGCCCCCTATCGACTGCGCGCGCGGAGATCTTAGGTAATTTCTATTTCAGTTATGATTATGTAATCCCAGAAATTTATTCGACATATGCAACTGTTAATTTTATCGGGCTGTTTATCCGGCCGCATAAATTTGATGTCTGCGAGCTGCGAATTTATAGGAGGCTTCGTGATTTTTTGATCCTAAATTGCCAGGTTTTGTGAAATTGTAGACTTGGTATTTTGGTGTGGAGTCTCGAGGAAATATTTGAATTTGATGGGTGCATCGGACCAGCTGATTTCATATTCCTCCATATCAAATGTTAAAGAGGAGGGTGACAATGTTCAGTATGATGATATTGGTGATGACTCCTGGTCAATGGAAGATCACAAGTCCTTGAAGAATGGTTATCCATTCCGTTATCCTGTTGTGTGTGACAACTTCCTTGGGGGTGGGTATGATTCCGGTGATGATGTTTCTCAGTATGACGTTCCCCAGAGAAGTAATAGGCCTCCCGAGGTGAACTTGAAGAATGTGCTGACTGGGTTATTTGCAATTGTTACGGGACAAAATAAATCAGATGGGCGAAGTGGAGTTAAGCAGTTGCCTGCTCCAGATGTGTCTTTTCTCGGGTCTAAGAAAAATGGTGATACTTATTTGCACTCCTCTGTGTACATCCCAAGTGCCCCTCCGCTTTTCGAGCCCACTGCAGTTGACTATAATGCTTACAAGGAGGTTTTGGAAGCCGAACCTCCACAGTGGCTTAGAGACAGCTCTGCTAAAACTTGTATGCAGTGCGATGCTCCTTTTACAGCTATTACTCGTGGAAGGCATCATTGTCGGTTCTGTGGAGGCATTTTCTGCCGATTGTGCTCAAAAGGGCGGTGCTTGTTGCCTGTCAAGTTTAGAGAGAGGAACCCACAAAGGGTTTGCGACACTTGCTATGACAGACTTGACCCATTGCAGGGTGTACTGATAAACACCATCAGCAATGCTACACAAGTTGCTAAGCATGATGTTATGGACTGGACATCTGCTAGAGGTTGGTTAAATCTTCCTGTTGGCTTATCCATGGAGACCGAGATTTACAAAGCAGCAATAACATTGAGGAATTTCTGCCAGGTATGAGCTGACTTTTATTGTTTATAATTGAACTGGACTAGTGAATAGTGAGCAGTATTAGAATTAGTTTTTAATATGTGGCGCTGCCTAGAACGGTAATCTTGGGCTAGAAGTGTACTTCATGGCCTTGTTAAATGCCTCTATGGCAATCGTTACGTGGTTTAGTTTTCCTTTCGATATTTATTTTATATTTCTTTTGGTTGTTTGATGTTTATATCATCCATTGCACTTTGAAGGTACATAATTAATTAATTGTTGTGGAAAAAAATAATTTAACATTTGTAAATTTAACTTGCGACGTTTTCATCCATCAGCATATGCTCTGAAAGACTTTTGCGATTACTAGTTTGTTATGAAGCCTAATGGATTCAAGATTTGGGCAGGTTTCTAGGTTAAACCCTGAAAGATCAATACCATCAGCAGTTCTCAAAGGAGCAAAAGGTCTGGCTATTCTGACTGTTGCTAAAGCTGGTGCACTGGTTACTTACAAACTTGGAACTGGTCTGGTTGTTGCTCGAAGACCAGATGGATCATGGTCTGCACCATCCGCAATATGTTCAGTTGGTTTGGGATGGGGCGCTCAGGTGCTTTCTTTATCTGATGACATAATTTGGGTTAAGTTTTTGAATTCTGTAAATCGATCACCGGACCAACTATCCATTTGACTAGGAAAAACTTAATTATTCCACATCTGTGAATTTCATCTTTCTTGACGCTTATGGAGAGCCAGCGTACACCCACTGGCTTCTGTATTTTTCTCACTGGATCTCAATGTTTATCCCATGTTTATTTTTCTTTTATTTGAATAATCTCAGCACTCGCTGGTAGTAGAAATATGTATAGTATTTACTGGAAAGCTCAGCCTTTGTTTGCTCATGAATTGGTTAAGTTAACACTTTTGTTCATTGACCTCCTCCTAGATCGGTGTTGAACTCACGGATTTCATAATTGTGCTTCGTGACATGGAAGCTGTCAAGACGTTTTGTAGTCGCATGCATTTCTCTTTAGGGGCTGGTTGTAGCGCTGCTGCAGGACCTATAGGAAGAGTGGTGGAAGCAGATCTTCGTGCAGGAGATAGAGGATCTGGCATGTGCTATACATACAGCTGTAGCAAAGGTATTCAAAATGTTTATATTGAGTTTTGCCAACCTAGGTTCCTATGTCTGGATGGTTATTTACCGTAAGTACGTTTCACATAAGCTTAATCTGCCCATGTTAAATCTTTTGAATGCTCCCATGAGAATCCATTAATTCTGTCACAGGACAACCTAAATCCGAAGCTGGCTATTTCTTGTTGATTAAGATTCACATAGAAAACCCCCTAATTTATGTTGTTATATTGCCTCCAAATTCACAGCATGGACACTTATCTAAAAATGCAATCGAATTCTGCAGGTGCGTTTGTGGGAGTGTCTCTTGAAGGAAATGTGGTAGCAACCAGAATGGATACAAATCTGTGCTTCTACGGAGATCCATATATCACCACCCTTGACATCCTTCTTGGCAATGTGGAAGCTCCAAAAGCAGGAGAGCCTCTTTATGCTGGCCTTGATGAACTCCACTCCAAAATACGATATTAGCCTCTCTACTCTACATTCATCTAAACTGTACATAAATGCATCAGGCTCTTGTTCCCCTAACCCTTTACCTCAAGACAAACATTTGTTCATTTTCAATGCTGTTTCCTCCTGAAATATAAAATACTCGGGAATTGTACAGTTCCATTATTAACGGGCTTCACTTATCAGGAAGCTTGGTAACTAAATAATTTATTTTCATTCAAATAAGGGTCCCGTGTTCTCTTCACTTAATTTGTTTGTTATAGTTGTGAAGTCCTTCCTATAAAAAAAAAACAAAAGATGTTGAAGTTGCAATGTAAATGTCAGTTGTGTCTGGAACTAATGAATCCTTGTCAATGGTGGAGGCAGGTACAGTGATGGTGGACTTCTTAGACGAGACAATTGAAAGCTTTTGCTATATTAAGACAGGGCCTAGTAATTTGTGGATCCTGCGTTGACCCGCTTGACTTGGCAATTTTCTAACAGCTGATGTTTATACTTTATTGGGTTAGTAGCTTGAATGACAAAAAAAAATAGTTTCAGAGGTACACCATTGAAAAGCAACTTGGTAAAACCAAACAAAGCAACAATGCATGATTATGAGGGAATATATGTTAAATTTATCTTTGGGTGTCTCTCATAGAACAAGGGTGAACAGAAGGGTATTTGATTGAATTTGATATCCAAAAACGTTTAAATACAATCAAATGTGTTTGCTTGGGCATGGCTCTGGCAATCTAAATGTGGGGCGAATACCTTCTGTTTCAGGACACATTACCATAAACGTTCATATCCAGGCTCCTGTCAGGATGATCATCTTCATCGCAGGAGGCAAATTACAAAGTGCTGCACAGAGAGTGGCAATGAGATGCAAATGTGATCGGTTAGATTTGATTGTTGGCGTAGAGTAAGAAACCAGTTTTTTTTTTAAAAAAAAAAAGTTGTGGGAATTTTATGTAGTGTTCTTGAACTGAAAATAGAAGGGAGAGGGAAGGAGAATGAGGGGTTGTACTGTTCCTGAATTTTTTGTAAGGAGGGATTTGGAATGACAAAAACCCCTAATGCCCTTGTTCTTTCAATTTTTAACCAATCAGATGTTTTTATATATGGTCATTTTAGTAATTTTATTTTATTTTATTTTTAATCTTATCCTTCCAAATATTGTACCTCATAAACTCATAAACACTTAATTTTCCTTTCCACCCTCTAATCCTTCCCATTCTTTCCTTTACAAATATTTCCATTCCCTTTCTCTCCAAACTTGGAAACAAAGCCTTAGGAAGTAAGATTAGAGGATATTGACTTCTCAAAGATATACCGTGATAAACCATGGTTATTGCTCATTTTATTCCTTCATTTTCCGTGCTTTATGGGTTTGAATGTTGCCATGATTCGATCTCTCGCCCTCACATTACATGGCTCGTCTTCTACACAGAGTTACGGATGCAGTGCTGTTGAATGCCTTGAAATTCATAAATGACAATTTTTTCCACCGTATAAACCTGGGAGGGTTGACTCCGTAGAAGAATCTGAAATTTTAAATTGGGTGTAAAACAACGATGGACAAATCTAAAAAACAGAGTCGTTGTATGCCTTTTATACATGGTATAATTTAGTTCATGATGTATTATAAAATCTCAAAATGCTTAAAAAGGAATCGTGTTTGTATTTTCCATATTCTTTATATTTTAATTAATTTTAGTTGAATTATTGACCAATTTAGAATAAAATATAATAATTTTGTTTAAATTGAGTGTACAAATATTTAAAACATATTAAATTTACAACCGGGTAAAATTATATTGTATTTAAATGGATTTAGGTGGACAACTATCCCCACTACACATCGAAGGGTTGGGACTTGTTTGTTACATTGCACAAGAAGTGTTGTATCGAATTTTCTGAGGGAACATCTAGCTCAAATTTATGAGCATTTCTTTGTAGTTCTACATGAGTTTTTCATAACTCATCTTTGCGAGTTTTCCTTGTGATGTCATACACCGGACTATTCAATTTTTTTATAAAAAGAAACTAATAATTTTTTATAAAAAATCACTTAAAAAGTGTTGTATGATAAAATCATGAATGTTTCCATCGGTTTTCACACTTTCCCAAGTGTCATTGCATTGTGGAATCATATGCATTTGAATGATGGATGTTACCATCATGTTTTAGTCTTCAGCTTTGGTAGAGGTTTTTTAATGAATCTCAACTTAGTACGTACCATTTACAGATCCCTCTTTCCTGTGACTAGGTTCCAAGTAGCAGATTTCACTAGCTCAGTGTTAAAAGTTGAAGATAAGCTTTACACGACTTAATGAGGCATTACTTCTCATGGGAGCCACAATAACACCTTTAATTTTGCTGTCCTTTGCCATCTGCCAGGCTAATCAAAGAGACTAGGCGATAAGAGATGAGAATCACTCCTATTTTGCAAGCTGTTTGTAGGGTATTCCCAATGTTGATTGCGGGTTAGAATCTTCCACAAAATCGAGGCCAATCTAGTCTTATCCACTGTGTTCTTTCTGGGACTACTTGTTGACAGCCTTTAAATCTCCCAGCTACTTGGCCCCAATAGCTTCTTATCTGATTGTGATATGGGAATGCATTCGAGTCATTTCTGCCTGCAAGCTGGTGACGTGCTCTAAGCCATTTATGACTGCCGCCGTACGTACCTATAAAACGTAATAGTAATCACAGGAACCGTAGTTGGCTTCTCATTGGAATGACCTTTGAAGTAGAAGTAGAATTTTGAGGTGGACATAGTCATAGGTTGTCATCTTCGTATTTACATGTTGATTATTCCATGATGTCGGTTACTGATGGATGTTGTCGATTCT
>NQLW01000496.1:135754-168818 GCA_002312845.1 Kalanchoe fedtschenkoi
ACACATGATACTCTGATACTGAATGATTGAGTGAGTAGCGGTCTGCAATGAAGTTATTAAGGGCAGAAACGAAATTTCCAAGAACTGCAGACCGTAAAACCATGTCAGGAAAGAAATGAAAATAGCTTGATCATGACAAATTTCTGCAACTGGTTAGCAGTTCATTCAAGGCCTAAAAAGTACTGTGACTGCATTTCTCTCCTGATTATAAGGAACAACACTACACTAATCACAAAATCATAGAAATATCAACAATCAATATATTGGATATAGATTTTTGATACCAAGAACACCTTTTATGTGGAAAAAGAAAACCTACATGTATTTACCAGTCACCAGGATAGCACAGGTATGTAAGACTAAAAGTATTCAAAATTGAAACCCAAAATGTTCATATGTAACACCCAGACTGATAAGTTATATCATACCTTCATCAACGTCGATTGCAACGACTGCTTTGTCAGACTTGGGAAGATAAGGAAATCCAGTCGGGTTTCCAGGGTGAGAGACCTCATGACCGTTTGCCTTATTTGAATCCCTGCAATCTTTGAGGCTGATGCCCAAATCACTAATAGAATGCGGATGAAGAGCAAATACAGATCCCTTGCTATTCGTAAGAGCGCCAACATGACGTCTTTCATAAAAAGTAAAGCAACCTTTGAGGGGGAAAGCATTTCTGAAAGTGCAGTAAAACGCTTTACTACCACCCATTCTTATACAAGGAGAAGAACCAGAGGTGACATTTGAGCCAGATCCCTGGAGGGTGGAAAAGGGATGTGTGTACGGGAGCTGGAGGCGCAACGAGTCCATAAAACCCCAATTAAGAGCAGAAGTTGTCCTAAACCTGAACCTCAAGCTTTGTATCTTTAACATCACGACCCCTTTATCTCAACCATTCGCCCAACACCGAAGACAATGTATTGCTCCAATAAAGAGGGATAGCAGGGAACCTACACCCATTACCACAAGATAGATAGGAATGAATACAAAACTGAATACATTTAAACACCATATGATTGAAAACGGAGCCATGAAGGTCAAAGAAATCATACAAGTCTATATATATTTTTATCAGCAAAAGCTAACCAGAGGTGGCCACCAACACAACACCGCCAAAATCAAGCTGGCTAAAAAATCAGCTTGTTGATCGATAGAAATAAAAAAAAAAACTGCTTCCTGCAATGAAAATTGAAGAAGGAAAAATAGAAATTAAACTGCATCAGGTCGACCCGATGAGAGAGAATAAAGAAAAAGAAGAAAACACTTGTGAATAAATGGAGAAATTGCGTACTAAGAGGAAGAGAATATACCTACTATTCCTAACCTAGGTACCAAAAAAAAAAAAGTGGAATGGATGGGGATGAAGATGGAATATGCAGATCCGGCGGTGTTTTTTGCGAATAATCAAATCGGCATTGCAGAGTGCGGGGGCAAGAGACGAAGAACTAAGAAGGGTTAAGGGCCGGATCGAATATTAACGCGATGCGATAATCCAACTCCCTTCGATTTTTTGAGGCAGCACCAGCAGCAGCACCTTCCTTATTCACCGCATTCTCAGTTTCTTTCTTGAGGTAAATTCCCAAATTTCATCTTTCTAAAAAAACTGACTACTTTACTAATTTCAAACGGATATTTTTAGATTTTTTTTAAAAAATTATCCTTTCCACATGTTTCTTTATCCATTATACTCTTCCATATTCTTTTTAATTTCAAATCTACCTTACTTGAATAAAACTGTAGTTATGAACCGCGGTTTTATTTTTTATAAAAAATATCGGTTTAAAATACATAAAAATCATAATAATGAACAGCAATTTATTTTAAGAAAATCAGAGTTTGAAATTGTGATTTTGTTATTTTAAGAAATCACCAGTTTGAAACTACTGTTTTCTTAAAGAAAACCGCGGTTCACAAATGTTGTTTTCTTCAAGTAGAATAGATTTGAAATTAAAATGAATGGTAGGGTAGAATTGATATAAAAACTTAGAAAAATGATGTTTTCACATAAAATAATATTTTTAAGAGGAAAATTTAGATAGGTATTTGACTATCTATTAACGCTGTGTTTGGTGTATTGGAAAATTTGTTGGAAAGGCACCACGTGTGGTGGCCAAGTGGCAAAGAGTTCCGCCTGTTTTTCGCAAGGTCGCGGGTTCGAAGCCTCATGTTGGTGGTCGGGTGTATGTATTTTCTTTGTGTTTATTGTATCTATTGTAAAAAAATATATTATTGGAAAGAAAAATATGCGCGAAATGAAAATGAATTTTTGATTTGGTTGTGATAATATTGAGAAAGTAAAAGTAAATTAAAATTGGAAATGAAAGTATCAAAACAAAAGGTGTTTAAAGATTTTCAATAATCTTTCATATCTATCCAAACAAAAAAAAATGTATTAAATTCATAAAAATTTCACTTTCTCTCTCATTTTAAATTCTTCCGTAAATCGAACACGGCATAAAAAAGAGTTTATGGTAATAAAAAATTGAGTGTAGGGTCCAATTATAATTAAAACTGACGCATATAGTTTATTTTATTAATTATATAAAAAAATGAAAATACATCATTTGACATTAATTAAGTTCTCAGAAATTAACGAGCTAAAATTAATAAATTCTTAAAATACTTTTTAGAAAAGAGTGTCAGCTCAAATTAGATAACCATCTATGAATTAGATGTAGCAGGTGCGTATAACTTGATTCTTATAAAGAAATGTTATGAGTTAGATGTGGTTTTGTTTGACGTTGCTAGCAGAATCTAGACATGTTGATAATGTGACAATGGTTGGTGGTTGTGACTGATGTTGGTGCTTAGATGTATTTGGTCTCGATCGATGTTGGTAGTTGCTCGCTTTGAGCGATATTTGTTATTGGATTTGTATGGTTTCGATGGATGTTGGTGGCTTTGTGGCTGAATCTATATGTCCAGGTGAGATGTGCTTGGGACCTCCTTATGGTTAAAGCTTAATCTAAATTTACTTGAGTAAATGGATGGAGATGATGGACGGAATGATATGATCACAATGCTGGATCCGGATGAGTAAATGGATGAATTCAACACCGAAGAAAAGATGAAATTGAAGAAATAAGATGGTTGAAGATCGAGGTGAAATTGCCGGATGATGGATGAGACGATATAAGTTGTTGGGAGGGGGTGAAGATATAGGCGTGGCGGATGGAAGGATTACTGCATCACGGTGTGTTGCTGCATGTGACGTTAGTGGACCGTAGTGGAGTAGGATGGCAATGATTTCTGACGCGGCTGATAATGATTCCTCTCGCGGCTGACAATGATTCCTCTGGCAGTGTACGATATTAAAAAAAACTGAACCAAATATGAAAACAAAGGGAAAAAGCCTGAAAACCTTAACCAACCTGAAAATAATCCGATAATATACCCCCAAATGTCCCCAAACTTGTACAATAAAATATAATACTACAATTCTGAAAAAATTGAGAAAATGACACGATAAAATAAAAAATCAATAATATACCCCCAAATGTCCCGAAACTTGTACAATAAAATCTAATACTACAATTCCGAAAAAATTAAGAAAAAAATCAGATAAAATAAAGAATCTGAAAAAAAATCCGACAAAATACTAGTAAATCTGCCGAGAATTTTAAAATAAAATAAAATAAACAAATTCTGAAAAAAATCAGAAAAAGATCCGATAAAACACAAAATCCGAAAAAATATGAAATATTATGGAAAATAAACTGCAATTTAGGTAAATCTGAAATAAAATCGAACAATATTTGAAAAACATAAAATCCAAAAAAATATTCGAAAAAAAAATCCGAAATTATATCGAAACTAAACTGGAATTTTTAAAAATATGAAATATAATCCAAAAAATATTCAAAAAACAAAATTAAATCCGAAAAATATTCAAAACAAATGACAATATCCGAAAACAAATTTAATTGACGTGTTTATCATCAAAATATAAATTTCGTCGTGATCTGAAACAGTTAGAAAAGGCCCGACATATTATATCCGAAACAAAGTAGGATAGATCCGAAAATGGTTATTACAATATTTAATATGAACAATGCCCGATATATATTCCGAAAATGCTCTGTAGGGATCTACATTCTGTCACCTGTGTTTGCTCCACGACCAGCTCGAAAATAAAACCCCAAATAGAACCAAAAATATTTTGAAACAGTTCCGAAACACACCTGATCTAGGGTTTTTTAAAGGTATAACCCTTTTCCATCCGGTATGATTCCTCCAATTAACCTATACTGGTCCGAAATAGATTTTTGGGTCATTCAGCATCCGAAAATATTAGTCTGCAACACATATCGATTCTGGTAGTGCAAGTCTTAGGTCTTAAATTAAAGTCTTGGTGTTACACGTAAACATGGATTTGTTGGAAGTGCGAACTGGTCCACAACATGTATGACTCTACTATCAAGATGAATGAGGTGCGTGACCCTGACGACAAAAAAAAATACTTAAATATGTCTCACTTAAATAAAATCTTCTTGTTTTACATAAAATCACTCATATTTTGCAAATGCGCTTAGGACACTTATGCTTTGAAAAACATTAAATTTTATTTAGAAACTATTAAGTTGGCCCCTTTAATAAAAATGTTTACATATTTGATCCAAGATTAAAAAGTAATCGAGTAACCTCTTATGTCATTTGTATTGACACTTTTTTATTCATAAACAATCTTCCCATTATCTATTAAAATATTAATTTTTCTTATTTTGTTTATAAAATTGTTTGCCATGTTTAACATTCCTTCTCCACACCGGTCATTAGTTTACCTTATTTTGTATATGATTTTTTTTTGCACTGAAATATTTTTTCTGAATTTTGCCGCAAGATAATCTTATATGAAATTAAAATTAAATTCAATGTATGAATTCACTATTTACTGTTTGATATACATATTCTTGTATGAAATCAATTGATGAAATGTCCCGCATCGCTAAATAGATAGGATAAATATTTACTTATATTATATTATTGAATTTTAATTTATAAATTTACATTTTTAAGTCACGATCGATATAATCTATTAGAGTCGGTTCAAAATTTAATACGTATGTTTTTGTGCTTGTACGTAATTGGCAAAATGATGTACAAGGACGATCCAGGAAGATATAATATATTATCTCTATTAACAATCTCTTGTGTACATCTCAATTTTACAATACCTATGATGCCTAGAAAAAATTGTACATCTTCAATAAAAAAAAATCACTATAAATTCACATATGCAAATTATCATCATCATCCCCGAATATATAAAGCATCCGCTCAACGGCCCAACTCGGCTCCGACTTTATGGGCCGAAAGCTAAACCCATTAGACCCCACCAATGCAGCCCTGCACAACGGGCACGTGACATGCTCGTGATCGTACTCGATCCATTTATCGATGCACTCAGCGTGAAACACGTGGCGGCATCTCAACCTCCTGACCGCATCCTCCTCCTCCAACCGATTCAAACACACCGCGCACGGCTCCTCGTCGCAGGCCGACTGCGCCGTGATATCGCCGTACGTCGTCAGCTCCAGCGAGTCTCGGATCACCTGCGCCGATATCTTCTCGCCGGAATTAGAATGGGAGGAAGCCGAGACGGCGGCGGTGTCGGAGTCGACGAATTTGAGAATCCAGGAGATGATCCATCGGACGACGGCAAAGACCAACACGGCTTTGTAGATGTGGTGGCTTGTGAAGAGGCTGGATTCGTCGATCGTGAAGCTCATTGCTGAAGATGCGTTGTGTTGTTGGTGATAAATTGGAGGAAGAAGAGGGAGGTCGAATCTGGTGGTTTTAAAGAGGTGAGAAAGTAATGGTAGTTAGTGTTGGTGACGAAGATCTGCTTTTTACTTTTTAAAAGCTATGGTAAAGACGCTATGAAAAAAAATTAAAGGTCAGTGGTGGATAGGGGAAAAATGTTAGGAGCATCGGCAAGTGGGACGCGGATTTGTGGGCGTGTGACTCATTTGATATGACACTTTCTTGCCTGGAAAGCATATTAGAATTATTTAGTTTAAGTGTAGAATTGGCGCTGAGAGACTTGAATAATTGTGTGATGTTTGTTTGTATTTTTTTTTGGCGATGGACAAGGCCGCATCTAAGCGTAAATGTGGTATTAACAGGGCTTAACTCATATCTTGTTAGACAATACTAAGACCACTAGATTAATACCGATAGATGTTTGTTTGTATGTTTGATGCAAATACTTGTTAATTTTTAAGATCCACTCATCGATAACCGAGTTGGTGTAGGTTCTGGGTAGTGAAATACTGCTTGGTTGGTGGGTGTGTGAACCTTCTTTTGGAAATTTAATCCGGCCTCGGGGGAGGCCTGGCTTTTGAATTGGATGAGGTACAAAATGTTGAATTGCTTAGCATTATTTTGCATCATCAAAAGAGGAAAGAAAAAGGGTGGAAGATTGCAGAGTAGATGCCATTTTACTACGAGGGTGATGAGTTTATATTTTGTGATATCAGGAAGACGGTGGTGTGGGCTAGAGAAGGCATGAGAGAACAGCCAGCTAGTGTTTGGCAGCAAGAGTCAAAAGAGGAGGGGGAAGAAAGGGATACTTTTTATCAATAGGTCATCGCTTTACAGGTGAGTAAAGCATGCTGATGATAAGTAATCCAAAGCAAAATAGTATAAAACCCATGTTCCTAGTCAGTCCACACCATATGACGATCACTTTATTGTGTGATATGTGATATCCCCATATGCCCTTTTGTCGCAAAAGGCACTCAGATTGGTATTCAGCATAGACATAAGAAGTAAACTTACATAGGAGCCGACCATAGTAGTTAGAGATGTTTTAGTTTTACTCGACTTTTAGTCGACTATGGAATGAGATTTTTCAACCGTTTGGTTTAAAGTGTGTCTGGTGATGTATCTGTGAATCAGCTTATCTTGATCTTATCCGTAATCCAGCTGGACTGCAGTCATCGTCTGACTGCGTCATGGAGTCCCTTTGCGAGCAAAGACCCACCTTTTTAATGTACCCCTCGTGTTGCCATTCTGGACTAACAGCTGAGGGTTTGGAATTGGAAATGGAGAAGGCAAGCGTGATATTGTGGAACAGTGGGGAAAATATGATTCTGTATGTTGTGTTTGGTTTACAGAAAATAAAGACTAAGATAAAATGAAAGGAAAGTGCATTCTCGATGGATCTCATTTTATTTTACTCCTGATTTGTTATGAGTGAAAATTATAGATGGAAAATGGGAAAGTACTAAAACATTCACCATTTTAATTATATTTCTATTTTTCAAAAATTTTCATTTTCGCTAACTTGTCCTCGACCAAACAAATGTTCTTTTCTTATTTTCTCTCAAATTCTCACTTCCCACAAAATTTTCGTAAACCAAACAGAGTCTTATGGTGTGTCTGGTGTAGGGATTATGAGAGGGAATTAAAGGAAAATGAGAGGAAAAAATGAATTTCCCATGAATTCTTTCTCAATTTCATTTGTTTAGTTATGATGTAAAAGTATGGAGAAAATGTTATAACGCTCTTTTTTTATATAGAGAATTTTTCTTCTATTTTTATCTCTCTAACTTTCTCTTGACAAAAAAAAAGCGTTCATTCTCATTTTCTCTCAAATTTTACTTTCTCATAAAATTATCCTAAACCAAGCACAAACACGTAAATCTTATAAAGTGTTTGGTTTAGGAAAAATAAGGAGGGAAGACAAATGAGAGAGAAAGTGAATTCCTCATGGAATCCATCCATTTTTTGTTGTTCAGTTATGAGTGAAAAATTTATAGGAAAATATTCAAGACTATGTTTTGTTGAAATTTTTCATATCATTTTCAATCTAATTTTTCCTCTACTAATTTAAACAATATATTTTTTCATTTTCTCTCAAATCTTTCTTTCTTATAAAATTATCCAAAACAAACATGTACAGCCTCAATTTGGGGCAAGTTTGAAAGTCAGTTGGAGTTTTCTTATTTCCAGCCTAACTCACACATAATGAATTGATCGCGAAGCATGTGCTCACTAACTCAGCTTTACCTTCCACTCGATAAAAGGGTGTAAGTCTAGGCAAATATGAATCGGCTTACATCTGTTTACATGCGCTGCTACCTTTTCTTGTCAAGTGGCTCGATGGGGCTACAAGTCGAGACTTAGAGCACATGCTGGTACATGATATCACTTGCTTGTTTCTGCATGTTTCAAAAGTCCTTTGAAGCTTTTTTACTTTCTCAGACATGATTTCCCATGAACAAAAACTTTACCGGGGCACATGTAAAGACATGGTGAGGCTGATAGTTGATACAGAGAGTATGCGATTCCAGTTTACTTATCAGGCTGCAGAATCTCATAGCAAAAGTGGAGGGTAGAGTGGTAACAGGAGTGAGCAGCGAAATTCTAATAATTCCCACATTAAAAAAAAAGAAATTCTAATAATCTCATATATATATATATATGATTGAATAAGAAATATGAATGGTGGATTCAAAATCCCTCCTCTAAAGTAAAGATTGTACTTCTTTCGAGCTATCTGAAAAAATTTTCGTCGTGATTCATGCCAAGGTGCATAGCATTGAATCTAAAAAAATCGTATTGTCCTCGGAGGAGTTCGTGGAAGCCTCACACACATGGTAGAGAGCGAATAATCTTCTAAGGCAAACCGATCTATTCGGTGATACGATTCATCCATGTTCATACACTATGTAACTTGAGTTTCTTTCCATTCAATATGTGTTTAGTTTTAAGCAGGCACATGCGCATTGTTTCCAACAAAACCAAATTGAGAAGAAACAGTTTTCATTACCAGCACAATTCTTTCACGCAGCTTATTTCTTTATATTACAAAGCTCAATCAGCTCGGATTTTATGTGACTGCACTTAATGAACGTTCATGCAAATAGATAAACAGATGTTGGCCAACAAGCCAAATATCCAGGTTTTGCCATCCCTGTTGGCTGTTGCAAGGGGTAACTGGTACTTTATCTGTCATCATGAGATCGAGAAAAGAAAAAAGAATCACGTCCAAATATAATATTAACATGCGCACATGACAAGTTTTGAAGGATGGGGGCTAGAATTAGTGAGACAAAAGACGAGGAGGAAGAACACAGAAGATAAGGGGGCTGCATTTGAATCTGTTCTTTTGAGTGGGCTTGTCTCATAATTATAATCGTAGTCAAGCTGAAGCCTCTCCTCCTTCCAAGCACATCCTCTTGAGCCTCTTGTCTTTTCCTTGGCTACAACAATTTGGCACACTGATGTCCTTTGGCTCAACCGAACTTCGCTTGTAAGGCTTAAATCCAGTTTTATGAGTTCTCAGCTTTCCGACACCTATAGAATGTAGTATTTCTTGTCCTTCACATTCAGCCCTTACCTTTCCGTTGGTTTTGACAACTCCATCAGCAGAGCATGACACAAGTATATCACTATTAAGGTCGATGGGTGATGCGACTCCACCCAGCTTCAGCTTGCTTTCTTGATCAGTGTTGGCATGAGTCTCTAAAGTAACTAGACCAGCCGATGATGAAAATTTTTGAGGCAGCACTTGTCTGGAGAAAAGTGCTTGAAAAGCCACACGTCCCTGAGTTATTTGCAAACAGTCAAAATTTGTTGATCAGAAATAAAATTAAACAAGACATAAGATGTTATTTAATGAAGTTATTCTTACACTTACCTCTTCCGAAACCTCTTTCCAGGACTCGTTGGCATTTGGTACATTTCTGCCACGTCGGTTTGAAGAATCACCAATAGAATGTGCATCATCTGGTGCATTTGACTCCTCATTTCCACTTTCATGCTTCTCTAAAACATCTGTTTCTTCTAATTCTGTGCTAGAGGTTGTATTGGAACCAGAAGAGGAACGGTCCAACTTTTTTCCATCTTTCAAATCAGTGTTAGAACCTTGAATCTCAACATCCATTGCTGCAGATTTATTTTTACTGATCACTGCAGTTGGAGGCACTTGTTTGTCCATGACCATAACTTGACTTTCTTCTGATTTCTCTAGAACTGTAGTAAGCGGCTTAAAAGCTGAGTTTCTCCCAGGAAAGGTTGGAGAGTTAACCACTTCTGCTTGCTGATCTTGACTGACAGTTGTATCCTGATGGCTCTTCTCGTCTGTCACAGTCCTGGTCCTTGCTGCTGCATGAGGAACAACATTGTTTGTGGTAAAGCAGCTCTGGCTGTGAGTGAGACTTTGTTGAGAGGCACAGAAAGGAATCAATCCATTGGAAGCCCACCATGCAGTTGCTGCAGCCACGGTGGCAGCAGTGATTGCAGTAATACTCGGAGAAGCTCCACCAGTGTCCATTACTTTCATTGGAAACCCTCCACAATATCCTGCAGGAGCTTCAGCGTTAATATTTGGCCAGAATGAAGCTGCAGCAACACCGGCGGCAGCATAGGCTGCTGGGTTCTGCTGCAAGGTAGATACAACTAAATTTGAGAAAGCTGAAGAAAATTGAAGATAGGCCCTATAGGCATCTTCATGGTTGAGAAAGAATGGAGTGATGGGACTATTCGAAGGACCAATCATTTCACTTGGACATTTGGGCTCTCTAGTTGCTGATGCATCTGAACTTGTGAAGTCATTTGGGCTAAAAGCAGTGCCACCAAGCTGGTCAGGTAAAAATTGGTAAAAAAAAGGGTGTGAACTTAGTCTGAAAGGTTCTGGGCTGCTTCCTACAGCATTTACAGGTACTTTACCAGGGTAGCTCTGAGTAGCTTCAGTACTGGCTTGAGTAGAACATGTCTGTGATTTATCCCATTTCAAATTCACACATTGAACAACGCTATCAGGTGAAGCCTGCAACATTTCCAAGTTTCTGTTCTCACTCGAATCTTTTCTCATAGTTGTAAGTTCAGTGCCATCTTGATCAGGGTGTTGATTTGGTTCGTCCTCGTGCATCTTCTCTACACGATGTGAAAGGGAAACTGAAGTGCAAGAAGTATCAAGGGTTTCTTTTCCCCCCGGCTTCTAATATCATGAAAAACAAAAGGCAATTTAACACTTGTGCTTAAAAATATAACAGAAAGCAAGAAGCATCAACATATACGGAACAGACAAATGAAGAATCAGCTGTTACCTCCTGAAGGACTCCATTATGCGGCTCTTGTACTTGTTTAACAGGGCATGAGGAAATTGGAATAGATTTTTTTCCATCTTTGGCTTCCACTGTCAGAGTTGGTACAACAACACTGATCTTCCTTGGATAAGGATTGTTGGGTTTCTTTTTAGGGCGTGGAGGTGGAATATCTATATGATGAACTTCACTGATCAGGACCCCTTTGCCGGATGCATCCTTCTCCAGCTGAATTATAATGGATAAATATGAACATAGAGAGCAGTGAGTTTTTGTAGGAATTACTTTCTAACGGCCAACATGAGCCAGCAAGACAGGACAACCTGACCACAAGAATTCCGTGACAAACTATTAACATAGCTTGTCAAGAAACGCTAAATAGTTTAGAAATAAATGTATACATACACTAAGAAGAAGAAACTTGAAAAGAGAAAATTGCGAGAAACTAGTTGACTGCCCGGCTTTAATTAATTTAGGGATATGTCAAAATCTAACTTAAGCAGACAATTATAAATCAATCAAACAGTGTCTCCCACAATCGATTTTCATTTTTTATAAAATCAGAGATCATTGGAGGAGAAACGTTAAGATCTTATTTCACTCATGAACTTGAATGAGCCTTTTTGAAAGATGTTAGCAAGTAGCTCTCCCCTTAGCGAATATGCCAACTGTATCTCAATCATATATCTGTCTCAGTTACCATTAAGCTACATTTTACGCAAAATTGCCTAAACACAAGACAAAACTTTTATCAGATCTCATACATTCAATGGATGGACACCATATGTCATAACGTTGTCTAGTTAATATCAAGTCTCCTTGGACTCACTCTAGCAAAATTATCACGAGAGTGTTTATTATGAGCAACATTTCCTAGGCTTTCAAAGCTACAGACACATTATTCGGGCTAGCTGAAACTGTTCTGTTGTTAGTTATTACTAACAACGCCATGGTTCAAGAAGGTAATAAGTATTTACATTGAGGTGCACTCCGTTAACTATTTAAAAATTCTTTAGAAGTTCTACACAAACATATACACTCAAAAAGAGGAAAAAACAGAGAGGAATGTGTTCACATGAAGAAATACTACAACAAGCAATGATTTTGAAAAAGACTTTCAGGCCCCATTTTACTTATTTAGCAATGATTTAAAATAAAGGACTAATGTGAATACCAGAAAATAGGAAAAAAGAAAGATAAACAGACCTTTAAAAAGAACTTTTGTGCATGACTTCTGATCTGCACAGCTGTCTTAGTTCCAATATGTTCTGCACACCACTAATATCAGTAGAGCCAGAACCGGATAGTGAAATCATGATAAATAATTAGTACTCGAACAGATTAATGGAAACACAACTAAAGGTAATGGCAAGTCTCAAAGGGCACTTGAGAAATTTGATTCTTCTTTCAGCATCATGGCGATCTAAGCTGTAGGAGGTTTACGATACTAAAACCAAAAAGGTAGTTATATCAAATTTACTCGGTAAGGGTTTTGCTTGACCTGCTATTTCTGTATCTAATTAGGTCTTAGCAGATATTTATCCTAAATATTATCCCTAACTTAGCAAGAAGTAAGCATTGCATAATTGTACACTGGCTTAGGAGCACGGAACGACCTTCAATTCGCTGCCAAGCTCTTCCATAGAGTTTCAATGCCTCGAGAAATCTACCATGTTCCTCCTCTGTCCACCTCTCTCTCTGTTTGGAAATTGTATAAGGTTTTCTTGACTGCACATTATCAGACAATAATCCACTCAGAAGCAGCATATAACACATAAATGAGCTCACAAAGTAATAAAGGTTTGTTCAAGGACCTTGATAACCAGCTCTTCCCCAGATGAACACAGATCCATAACTCAAATCGCTGAACCTCCCGCCGTTTCAAATCCTCTTGGATAAACAGCATATAAAACAACCCTCTTCCATCTCTTGCACAGTCAAATGAATTATGCAACCAAGGAGTGTTTAGAGAAGCCGTGCTAGGTGATTCAGCTACTGGAGAAAAACATCATAGAGCAATCAACAGAGACCTGTTTGAGCTGAAAAAGCACTCAAAATCACATCAACCAGCTTTCAAAATCCATGACCAACGGACTGAGTGGGAAGGAGATGCTTCTCCCGCACCCAAAAAAATATATCTAGCAAATCCCTTTCACAGATTCATCAGCAAGTCCATATCTGAATTTGCTACAACCTTAAGAACAATCCACAGAAAACCAAACAACAGATTTAATCAACAACACAAAGAAAAAGAAGAAGAAGAAGAAGAAGAAGAAGAAAAGCTAACATCCCACAACTTCGGAGATGACCATGGCGGACGCGAATTGTTTGGACTGATGATGTCTCCGTTCACGCAATACTATTCGACATCAGAAACTTGCCTGATAAGCAGAATCGAAGTCGGAATCCAATCAGTTTCTTCGATCAACAGCAACGGCAACAAGCAGAGTGAAACAGAATCTTAGAGCGCGAAATGGCAATTATGGGACTGATTAGGCGAGCGCAGAAGCTTTGGAGTCGGGGAGGGAGATCCGTGCGGCGATTTCAGCCACAATAATTTCCAGCTTGGATTTGTGGATGAAGAAAATTTTGGAAATTATTTAGGTCTTTATCTGGATTTGCGGTCGCCAGGAATCGGAAGCAAATCGAAAAATGACAATTGTCTGCTAAAAGTGAACAAGGGATCGCCTCTAGTTGACACGTGGCGAAAAAGTATTGGGTGTTCGTGATCCCTTCTTGTAGCTTCTCGCCACTTATATATTTAGTATTCTCGTCGGTTCTCAGCCACAAGATTCTCGTCGGTTCTCAGCCACAAGTTCAAGTCTTGCACCCGGACACATGTTCAATTTACAGTCGCTACAACCCTTATTCCAAGTAGTGCAACAGTGACTCATATGTTGTTGCTTCTCAAAAACATTTCTTATTTTCTTCTATTTTATTTGCTATTTAAGTTTGTTAGACAATTATGGCATGCACATATGTTTAGCCTGCGTATCACTAATTTCCATCGCGTATCATGCCAAGCCGCGTATCATCACTTTCCATCCATGACTTTGTTTCTATAATCAGGATTGGATTGATATGTGTCTTGACCTATATATATATGTACTCTTGTATTATAACTTCATTATTGTGTGAATAATATAAAACCCTACACTTTTATGGTATCAGAGTCGCTCCTGCGATCTAAACTTCCGCAAACACTTACCCTAGACATCTCAAACACCGTTGTCCTTCATCCATGGCGAGCCATGCGAGCCCATCGACCGCCGCGAAGCCGATGCCACAGTTGTTCGTCGCGAAGACGATGCTGCCACCATCCTATGTCACAAGCAGGATGTCACCCTTCGTGCCTAGCTGACCGTTGTCGGAACCTCTGGCGCCCTCGACGCTCTTCCATCTCTTATGCTCGACGCAGGTCACCATGCTGAGCGTTTGGACGGCGACGTGGTCCATGATCAGGAGACAACTCGCGCCCTGACTTTCTCCTAAGCTGCTACGATTGCCTCCCTCCACGCGCAGGCGTACATCGTCCTCAACATTCAAGCACTTATTCCTCTCGTCCTCGACCTCACCTCTTCAAACTTCACAAAGTGGTGTGGCCTCTGTATCATCATCCTGGGCAAGTATGCCTTGTCAGATCATGTGCTCGCCGACACTGCATTCCCCGACATCCCCTCCTGGCTGCGCATGGAGTGCCTTGTCCTCTCCTGGCTGTTCAACACCATCAGTCCTGCACTCTATGAAAATGTGTACAGTCTCAACTCCACCGCATGCCATATTACCATGTTTTGTACTCTATCAATTACGACGGTCGTATTCACCACGCTTGTTAAATGTAGTGAAAGTCTTTGAATAAGCGTGGTAATAAGCCCATATCTGTAGTAGTGCATGTTTGGCCGGCCCTCAAACAACAGCTCATCGGCAATAAGGAAACGCGTGCACTCTACCCGGTGCCGAATTCCGCAACTTCGTGCAAGGTGATCTCTCTATCTTCGATTATTGCCGCAAGTTGAAAGCCATGGCGGATGCTCTCAGCGATCTCGTTGAGCCCGTCCATGATCGCACTCTCGTCCGCTCCGTCTTGCGTGGGCTCAACGAGAAGTTTTCCTACATGGTCGTGCTCCTCAAACGACAGAAGCTGTTTCCATCTTTCATCGACGTCCGCTCCGACCTGTTGTTAGAAGAGCTCACCATCGGGCCTTGATCATCGACTCCTCCTACGCCCTTTGTCGCCACCGTGCCCGCTGCACCCAAAGGCTCTGACACTAGTGCATCCTCTCCTTCAGGTGGCGGTAATGGCAGTAGCAGCACCTTCTCTCACCGTCGACGCCGCAACGGTGGTGGCAAAGGTGGTAACGACTCCATCAACTCCACTAACGCGCCTCTTGGTTCCTCAGCAAACACAACAAGGGCGCCCCATGTCTGGCTACCCATGGTCTACAACCCATGGACTGGGACAGTTCAACTTTTGCCCGGCCAGCTTTATCCGAGCCAAATGCCTAGCATGCGCCCCCCTCAGCGCCAGGGCGTCGCACTACAAGGAGGTGCATCCCAGCCCCATGCATTAAACGCGGTGCACACTTACGGTGCCCTGCAGCCCACGCTGCGTGCTGATTTAACACCCTCACATGCATGGCACCCAGCGCCTGGCGCTCCCACCGCCCCAGCAGCACCATGGCCCATGCCGGCACCAATGGCGCCTTCCTGGGATCAACAGGCCTTGGCCAACACTTTCACCACGATGACCCTCGCATCCCCACTGACGACGGATTGGTACATGGATTCAGGTGCCTCTTCGCATATGACATTCAATACCGGTAACATTTCTTGTTCTCTCCCACCTACTACATCTACTCCTTCATCAATCGTTGTAGGTGATGGGTCACTACTACCCGTTGTCTCCAAAGGCTCTACTTGTTTTGGTTTTTTTTAAAAATATTTTTATTTTATTGATAATGATCCAAAAGACCTAGGGCTCGAAGAGCCTACAAGGGGTTGGCACGATGTCACGACCCGAAAAATGTGGATCGCGATGGCGTTTGACTTGTCTTTTTGACTTTTAGTCAAACAAGCCTCAGCGAAGAAAAGTCAAAGTCAAATGTTCGAACATTCGTAATTTAAATCTATTCAAAAATAACTCAAAATCTTACCCAAGTACATCAGAGCGACAACTACTAAAATAACAAAGAAATAAATAACTGCTGACTAAAGAAAATCGACTGAATACTGGATGGCACCGTATCGAAGAGCTCGCTCGTTGCTACTCAAACACCGACGTTATTGACCGACTACTGATCTGAAAAGAGAATTTAGATAGTGGAGGTGAGTCAAAAGATTCACTCTATGAATAAACAACTCGCTACGTCGTATTTGGGGAGCCGAATGGGGGATTCCTTTTATTTTAAATTCATATCATATTTATAACGTGCGGCTCGCTCACCGTTCGTACTTTTATTGTGTACGTAGGGGTTATTTAATAATTTATTATGAACAAATATCTCTTGTATCACATCAAAATGGCATATGTCAATGCACGTGTGTATGCGTGATGCACAGACATGAATTGCGATGGAAAGCCCTTTTTGGCTAGGCAGTAGTCACTGTCGATCCGGATTATAAAATCATTTATATAACAGAACGTGATATCATCACGGAAACAGAACGTCACATACATGATGCAGCGTGTATGCACATGAATGAATGCTCAATATAACAAGTTCACTTTTTCCACGTGGGTATATATTATGTACATATTATACCTCATGTGCTTTATTAAGCATAACATATTTAATTTGTACGAAAAGAAATATGTAGGAATTATTTACTCACCTCAAGCTAAACTTGAGAACGTATAATTAATTGGTTCTATGACTTGACTCCGGTTCCGAACCTATAGTTATATATATATATATATATGTAAAAAAAATGAAATACAATTTCTATTGATCGTAACTAATAAAATTTCTACTGATAAAACAGAATAGAAAAGTAAAATAGATGGCAGCACTGATCTACAACCTAACGTCACTGTGCTGTTGCTTATACCACTTGCATATATGAATAAATAAAAAGAAGCAACACACCATGGCTACACAAAGCTTTCAGTCAAACAGCCACTCACTGTTTCATATCCTACGCCAATGCCAGTTTTTTTTTTTTTGTTTTTAGTCGGACGCATGTCCTCATTCCAGGACCCCACCAGCCATCATACAGAACCCTTCAAACTAAACCCTTCACCGTTTATACCTCTCCGTTTATTTTATTTTATTTTCATCTTTGATTGTGTACGTGATTGTTTCACAGTGACAGAAATTTAACTATTCCTTTATAAACCCCAGAATTATATAGACATGGAACAATTAACATTCAAAATAATATTTAATAATCGTGATACATACCTCACAATCTAATTGATAGCTGATGTCACTACCTCTCGTCTATGTACTTGACGACACAACTTCCTTCCTTCTTCTTTTTTTCTCTCTTTATATTTATAAAAAGAGGCGAAACCCTAATCCTAGCAGGAGTTGAGCTTATTCTAAATTTTGGCTTTTATTATTATTATTATTAGCGTGGTAATTTATTTTTCAAACTAATTCATTTTCTACATAAATTATAATGTTAATACTAAAATATAATCTTAGAATTAATGTGCAGGAGGCTAAGAATGGAGAACCTATCCTCTCCACTGAATTCTATGAGACTAGTCACACAAATAAAAGTACCAGTGTTGTTGACCCAAATAGATTACTATTATCAATGAGTAACAAAAACACTCGTCTTATGATTAACAAATTAGTGTGATTATTGTTTCACTATTTAATATAATCTTTTCACCGGTCTTTACATCTTTGCATCAAGTTCAATGAGAGCAACAACTCTGAGACCAGGTTCATGGAACCTCCAATGACGGTGGGAGTGAGTTCAGAGTCCAGTCAGACGTCATTATATAGGTTGCAATATTCGCTAGTTCAGGCCCAACATTGTATAATGGAGGACACGAGAATAATGATGAGGTTACCAAGAAGCTAGAACGATATGAGGCACAAATGCAGAAACAAACTGAAGCTAATTGTGACTTCCAGATGGAGACATTATGCGGAAACAAACTCTCTGTTTAGTAATATGGCAGCATGCCTCTTTATGCTGGAACGATAGACTGACTTGGACCATCTAAGCCACTTGATGACACTGACGCTCGTGGACCTTCCAGCTTCAGTGGTTAGTTAGCCCACTCATCCCTCCAAATTCACAACTTGGGACATCGATCCTTCTAGCACCTATTTTGCTTTCAAATGTCGTTGATGTATATTTATATATAGATATGTAGCTTCAGACGTTTGTATTTTACAGACTTTTATGTTTTGACTTAATTGATTACACAAGGTGAACAACAAATTTGTGGATGTATTCTCAAGGTGAACTTATTTGAACAACAAATTTGCTAACTTATTTGATTACACAAGGTGAAGTCTTCTCATTCTAATAATGTTGTATGTCCAATTACATCATCAAAAGAAATTTTGTGGATGTATCTTTATAAGAAAATTTCCAATCCTAAAATTACAAGTAAAACTATTAGATTTATGTATATCAAATCTAAAAATATTAATCACAAACTCTTATCCTACATGTGTAAATCTTAGTATAGTACTATAACTCTAAATCTTAAATGACACATTAAATCTAAATATGTAAATCATAAATCAAATCATTAAAATATATCTAATGATTGATATACAATTAATTTACATATATCAAAACCAAACTCTAAATGATAAGTAATACCCTAAAACCCTAAACCCTAAACCTCAATATCTAAACATTCTCTTTTATTCGTACCCTTAATGTATACTATATAGATTTGTAAACTCTAATATATCATTATAACCTTAGACAACAAATATAATATTATTACTAAATAATTAATTTATGATTTACATACATAAAAAATTAATTCTTAAACTCCAAAACCTAATCCTAAACTCCTTGAACAGCCTTGACTAACATTCTAAAAAATGAGAACGATGAATCATAAATCTAAAATTCTGAAGAAAAAAACCCCTTAATTGGCCCTCAAGTGGCCTGCCATGGGGTCCGCAAGTCACCCACCACCCACCGGCCATGTCGCCCGAAACTAACTCTTCAGCTGCCCACACAGAGCCTGAAACGACCCGCCAGTCGTTCGTTTTATGTTGTCTGAAATTGGCCCATGACGCTGCTCGATATTTAACCTGCTCAAAATGCACCCGAAAACTAATCGCTACACGAAACTATTTATTTCTCTTTCTCACTTAGTCCAGAAAACACCCAAAATGTACCCTTCATGGGACCTTCAAATTTAATTTTCGGATTTTTGTGGATGATTTTCAAATTATTTTTTTTTTTGTCTGAAAACACACAAACATCGAGTCTCTATCAATCAAGCACCCTGCTAAGTTTTTCATTTTAGTAATGGTGATTTATACGTATTTAATCTCTATAATTTTTTCGACAAATATTTAATTAATTTATATTTTTATAAAAAATCTGTCTTCTATCTATATTATCTAAATGCATAATATAATAATTTCAGTAATTATTAATCTTCTATCTATATGATTTACTATATAACATATCAGCAGTATAAATCAGTTTAATTTATTTAAAGTAATCTTAAACATCAAAAAGAAGAGGGTGGAGCAAATATAGTATGTGCAGTTTTGTCTAGATACATCGTCTAACTTTGATGCAGAAATATCCTGACGTGGTGTTATAGAGGAGGCTACGAATTAATTAGGGACTTTCTATGTGGAGCAATGAAGTCCAAGTTTTGTGTGAATTTTGTCCTCTGTATATCAATTCAGTTCTCAATGTTGTGATCATTGTGTTGTACTATTTATGGCCTACTTTATGTATTGTTTTTTAGAAGGATCAATAGTGATTTTTCACTTTTTTTCTTTGTGGTAAGGGGTTGCACATCTCCTCTATCTTGATAGTGTACGTTCATACTCACTGCGGACATCCCTCACGCGCACCTCCAGTGTATCTAAGCGTAATTGCGGTACCAACAAGATTTGAACCCACGATCTTGAGGTTGTTAAACAACACTCAATACTAATAGGTCAACACCTTGTTGGTCTTTATGTATTCTTTTTTCGGAGTGTGTAATCTGTTACATCCCACATCGGCTGGGTGGGAGATCCTTAGCTTCCTTATGAGGGGCTAAGACTCCTTACTTAGTGTCGAGGCCTTTTGAGGTAAAACCCACCGCCGAACGGGGCGACTAAGTGTGGGACAATATCGACAGTAAGGGGTCGGGGCTGTTATAATGGTATCAGAGCCGACCACATAGTCCGACAGAGTCTCCAGCCAGATCGCCGAATGAGGCACGTCGCTGAGGACGGCTGCCCTGTAAGGGGAGTGGGATGTTACATCCCACATCGGCTGGGTGGGAGATCCTTAGCTTCCTTATGAGGGGTTAAGACTCCTTACTTAGTGTCGAGGCCTTTTGAGGTAAAACCCACCGTCGAACGGGGCGACTAAGTGTGAGACAATATCGACAGTAAGGGGTCAGGGCTGTTACATAATCATAAAATCACATAAAGACGAGCAAATAAGTTAATAAGTCAAACTTGACACCAAACAATAAGCCTTGTTTGGTACATGATAGCATGTATTTGAAACGAGATGATATTATTAATATAATGATGATGTGTTTGATTCAGAATAAATTACATATTATTAATCTAGGGGGGAAATTTTTACCTTTGAAAACCGGAATTAATAATACCTCATCAATAGTTAATATTATTTATATGAATATTAATAATACACGTATAAATAATCCGGTGGACCAAAAGTGCACTCAATTGTTATCATATTTGTATTACGTTAGAAATTCTTAGCGGAGAAACTTATAAGTCAGGATATGATCCTGTAGAAAAGTATAGTAACAGAATTTACATATCTTATAATTACAATGGGTGTGCATACCACTGAAGAAAAGTATATTAACAGTAGATGATTAAATCAAGTTTTTATTTAATTTTTTATTCTCATTTTTAATATAATCCAAACGTTAATTATTTATTTTTCTTCTTTATCTCCCCTCCTTTTGTTGTTTTTGCTAAACCAAATACGGTCTTAACAAATAAAAATACTCTATAATTCACAAAGGCAGTTTCACAATAGATATGGTCTCTATTCTTTTTTTAGTTAACTTAATTTATTTGTCCAATTTATTTATGATTTAATAATTTTTAAATATATTTAATAATCTATTTATTTTATATTTCATACAAAATTTAAAAAAATACTAATCACACACTTATTAAATTTGTTCACTATATTAATATTGTTTACCCATTTAATTTAACTTTAAATGAATATCATACAGTAATATATAAAGACTGGCCGACAACCAGTGAATAAATGCGTATGATTGGCCAATATTTCCACCCACTGCCACGCTTGCTTTTGGGGAATAACAATCACGCTTTGGCGCACAATACTAGTTTTCTGCAACAAGATAGGAGGGGCAACTTCCATTATTCTATCCGCCACTTCAATTCAATTTCGATATCTATTTTTGTGGGGGAAACAACTTTCTGATTTATTTTTGGAAATGAAAAGTATGACTGTTTTCTCACACTCAAAAAAATATTAGAAAAATATATTTTAAACGGATTCTGTAAGAAAAAACTCGTAGCTTTAAAATAACAGAATTTTATATCAAGATAAATAAAAAAATTTCACATAAAAAATGACGTTTTTCAAACTTAATAAGGAATGATACCCTAAATTAATTATATTTTTTTTCATTATAGTTTTTTTTGAATTATTATTGAGACAATCCATTGTCTTCTTATATATGTTACTTAACTGTATTTTTTTGTCAATTTATATTTGTTATTTAACAATTTTTAATGCTTATTTAATATCAAAAACTACCTTAAAACTTAAAACATGAATCACCTCATTATCATAATCAACTAAAAATTCATTCCTTACCAAGAATCTTCTACAAATTTTACTTTTTGCATAAATTTTTAAAAAAAATATTAACTATCTACTTATTCAATTTATTCAACCGCAAGTATTAACTTAATCTTAATTTACTGAAATTAACCATAAATCAAATGAGAATGGAGAGAGTAAAGAGGTGATAATTAAAATTCTTTCATTAATTTCCCAAATTTTTTATTTAACCCAACAACCCCCGAACCTTAAGTAATAAGGTTGGTCAACAACTATTCTTCCATTTCCTTTTATAAATGTGACTGATTAATAGACGATGATGAGCAAATCAATCAACAGCGACGACTTCTCACATCCAAACCCTAACCACCCCTCCCCTTGTTTGTAACCTGCTAGTGAGTGTCCTCCTCCCATGTCGTCATCCACTCCGCCCACTCCGACACCGGCCGAGGATAACGACGTCGTTTACGCCTCACAGTTGCTCAACTCAGTGGTGCTCCCCATGGTCCTCAATGCCGCCGTCGAGATGGACTTGTTTGAGATCATGCGCAGATCCGACCAGGGTGGCGGTCTCACTGCTCATGATATTGCTGCCAAGTTGAACACAAGCAACGCTGAAGCTCCGGCCATGCTGGACAGGTTGCTCTGCCTCCTCGCCACCCACGATATCCTCAAGTGCTCGTCAGCTTCAGGCGGCGGCGCCGGGAGGGTTTACAGTTTGGCCCCCGTGTGCAACTACTTTGTGAGAAATGAAACCGGAGTCTCGTTTGCGCCGCTGCTGAATTTGCTTCAGGATAAGGTCTTCATCGAGAGCTGGTATGTATCTGGTTCTTATTTTCAGGATGATTCGTCGCCTCCCCAGATTCTTTCTTTGTCGGATCCTGAATCCCAAAATTGATATGTGTTTAAGGTTTCACTTGAAAGATGCTGTGTTGGAAGGGGGAGTTCCGTTCGACAGGGCCCACGGGGTTCACGCATTTGAGTACCCTGGCCAGGACGAGAGGTTCAACCGGCTGTTCAACCAAGCTATGCACAATCACACAACCATATTCATGTCCAATATGCTCGAGGGGTACAAGGGGTTTGAGGAACTCACTCAGGTTGTGGACGTTGGGGGAGGATTTGGGGTGTCCGCCAGCATGATCGCCTCCAAGTATCCGCACATCAAGGCCATCAACTTCGACCTGCCCCATGTCATTCAGAACGCCCCTTCTTACCCAGGCACTACCCCGCCCCCATATAATTAACCTCAAGCTTTTTCCCAGCAGCGTCAATATGTGGTTTCCATGCTTAAGTTTGTCCCTTTGTAGGTGTGGAGCATGTTGGGGGAGACATGTTTGAGAGTGTCCCATCTGGTGATGCCATTTTCATGAAGGTATAAACAACTGAGTTCAATCTGGTAGCCCATTATTTATGGGACTGAGCACTGACACTGAGTTATAAAATGGCAGTGGATACTTCACGACTGGAGTGATGCGCACTGCCTGAAGCTGTTGAAGAACTGCTACAAGGCTCTTCCAGACAATGGCAAGGTGATAGTGGTTGACGCCAATCTGCCAGATCTACCAGACACCAGCAGCGCCACTAAGAGCATCAGTCAAATGGACGTGCTTATGCTGGCCCAGAATCCTGGAGGAAAAGAGCGCAGGGCACACGAGTTCTTGGCACTGGCCAAGGAAGCTGGCTTCTCAGGCATCACACATGCAGGCTGCTTCTGTCTTTTCTGGGTTATGGAGTTCTACAAGTAAAGACCTGCAAACACACGAATGTTCTGTATTTTTCATTTTAGGCACTGCCCAAGAAACACTACCAGTTATCTCAAGTTATCTAATAAGAGTGAGTATTCCTCTGAACTGAAACGAAGCGTTACTTGGCAAAAACTATGGAATCAGTCCCATATGGGAAAGAGCGGCACTCTGACGTCGGTAAACAAAATTCAGCAATAACGACAGGATTGGATCCGCTGCAAAGCACTCAGATCGATTGTACTATGAGAATAAAACATCATATAAAATGAAAATATAGTAAAAAGGCGCACTCAGCAAACAGATTTGTTTTGTTTTTCTGGAAGAAAGCAAACAGCTGTGTTAGGTAGTAAAACGATTGTGAGAGGGATGTATCATCTAACAAGACTTTTATACCCATTGACATTCTTGAACTAACTCACCAATAATACCGACTCATCTTGTGTTTTGAAAATAATTAGGTATCAAAGGAGGGCAAGTCCTCTACTCCTCTTCTTAAGGGCATTTTAAGAATAACATTTCACCAAACACGGAACTAACTTTTAGGCCACGTTAGGGTGCCGCAAAGCATTCCTACGAGCTAGGCTAGTATAGTTATCAAAGGATATTCTTCAACTCCGTCTCTTCTCTTTTACTCTCTCAGTCCTTTATTACATGTCGTTTAAGGTTAATTTGAGTAGATTAAAGTGAAGTTAATGCTAGCGGTTGAACAAATTTAATGAATGGGTGGTTGATATTTTTACAAGAAAGTTCATGCAAAAAGTAAAATTGGTAGATGATTACCGGTGGGAAATGTATTTTTTATTGAATATGATAATGAAATGATTAATGTTTGACATTTAAAGGTAGTTGTTGACATTAAATACGCATTGAAAATTGTTAAGTGACAAATAAAGTGGACAAAAAAAATTCAATTAATTTACATGTAAAAAAGGACAGAGGGAGTATTTGTCATCTCATAAATTTTAAGGAAATTTTATGCTTCAAACTTTTAATTTATCATGATAAAATATAAGTTTTCGTTAACCCCCTAAAAACTGTTAAACTTCTTCATTCACACTGAACTAACACTGCTAAAAGTTATGTTAAAAATCCCTCTCTCTCTCTCTCTTCTCTTTTAGATTTATTCAAACATCCGTAGTCTGGACCTTCACCACCTCGATGCGGGGGGGTCGAGTTTGCATTGCCGAGCTTTTTGAATTTGAAGGCGTGATCATCTTTATTTCATTGCGGATCCATGGAAATCAAGTGATTTGTCGACAAGGGTGCGTCTTGATGCAGGAGATCAGATTCAGCATCACCGAACGCCTCGCGCCCACTGTCATCGGAAATCAAGTGTTTTGTAATATCAAATTGAATAGGGCAGACTTCCTAGGATGCTTTTGTAATGGGTGGAGGTGTGATGGATGATATGTAACCATCAGTGGTAGACTTCAGTAATCCTTTAGAGGTCTCGGAGGTGGTTGTTCCGCCATGTCTTCTTCAAACTGATTAGTGTCCCGGACCGGTTTCCAAATTGTCTGTTGATGTTCTCTTCTGTTTATGTAAAAAGTTCGATCTCCGGATCCAAAGGTGGGCAATTCACCGTCTTGGTTCTTAAGCATACACAACTATTATTAACGGAAAATTCACGAAAACAAAGTGAGACGGAAAGAAAAGTTGAAAATATAATTAAAACAAGAAAAAGAAAATTTTTAGGACTAAGCTAAACAAAAACTAAGCTAAAAGTTTTCGACAATTAAACCATTGCTCCTCGGCAACGGCGCCAATTTGATAGTGCGTATTTTTTACCCTGTATATCTGTCAATGTTATGTTTCAAGGATCAGTTGCAGTCAAATATATTCGGAAAGTCTGAGTCAAACCCAGAGGAGCAAGTAAGGCTTGTCAGAGGCAATAATACCATAGTTAATGAATATTTAATCTCAGACGAATAGTTTTGAATTAAATTAGAAACTACGCAAAACAAAAGCAGTTGTGAAGGAAAAGTTGTATTCAAATTATGGAAACATTCTAGGATTTCTACTTCACTTAAATTGTATGTAAACTCTCATGTAATATTGAAGCACAAATAATTATCCATAATGTAACATGCAATTTTGATAATTCGGCATAATAACTCAATAAATTACTGTGAGTCCGACTTATAGGTGTTTCCCACAACAAATTATTGACTATAATTGATTTCGTACTGTATTATTTTCAGATTCTGGTCTTCAAATCTCACAAGTACTAGTCAAAGGGTTATTATACTAATATCTCCTAAACATATAGTCAAGTCACAGGATAAATAAACTACTGAATATTCCTAGGCAAATTCCTGATTCTGGTCTTCGAGGTGGACATAGTCATAGGTTGTCATCTTCGTATTTACATGTTGATTATTCCATGATGTCGGTTACTGATGGATGTTGTCGATTCTGGGTGTCTTACGGAATTAGTCATCACTCATATTCAAGTAATTAAATAAATATACTTACTCGTGAATAACATGTTTTATTCAATGAATTCGGAATGCTACATTGTTATGTTAAAAATTCCATGCTCTTTGAAATATCACATTTTCATTACATCATATCAATCGATTATAATAAGTCATCTTAAACCTAATTGTCATCTATATTTATAGCTATTGTGGAATGTGTCTCACAAAATTAAATCTGACAATCTTTCACAATCACAGTCGGATCCATGTTTATTTCAGCGGGATCACATGAACCCGCTAAAACTAATATTTTAATATTAAAATAAATAATTTATAATATTTATTTTTAAAATACATAAATATAATATTGTGAAATTATGATATTGGCATTTTTATTCTTATGTGTGGGAACATTTTAAATATAATGACGGTTAAAATCCACAGAAGACCTTAATCTATTATTAAACCTAACTCAGTTAAGTACAAACTCAGAATATTTTTTTTACTTTTATTGTGTATAAGTGTAAGTAAATATTAGCCAAATTATCATTATCTCTATTGATAACATTCTCTGTAATGAATACTATGAGTATTAAATTATAGTTTTCTTATTACCATAAAAATATTTTACTGATTTTAAAATTTAACGACATCAATTTGATAATGCCGTCGTTGTGAGAGTTATGCAAACAAAAATCTATCCTCTCTAGCAACCAGTAAGTTAGGTTCAAATTCACATGGATAGGTTACCTACAAAATTAGTAACCAACAAAAGAAAAAAATAAAATACAAAAGTTGGGGGTTTCAAGATTGATGTTGAATCTGCTAGAAAGCAAGACTATAAAGAAGAGAAATCAATTGACAGACGCTTAGCTCAGATGATTAACTTATGATTATGTTTATCATCAATTTTTGGGATAAATTTATGTGATGAAACAAACTCAACAAAATACAAAATATTATACTATAGAATAATGAGACAATTTGACACAACACACATATCCTCTCTCAAGACTCAAGTCCAAACTCAACTGATTCTCAAAATTATTAGTCTTTCACTCTGCAGCCAAACTATCAAGTTACTCATGCCTAGCTCCTCATCACCATTTGTTTCATGTCATATTTTTTTTCACTTTGCAAAATTGTAAGTAATCAACAAGATATAAGAACTTCATCAAAACAAATCATTCAGAAACCTATTACTTATTCCTTAGTGCACATTTGGTACACCGTATTATTTATACGTGTATTATTAATACCCCGTATAAATAATACCACCTATTGAGGAGGTATTATTAATACGGGTTTCCAAAGGTAAATTTTCTCTCTCCGCATCATTAATACGTATTCCTATTTTGTACCAAACACATCACCCTGGTATTAATATTACCATCCTGTTCCTAATACATGCTACCAAACGAGGGCTTAGAGCATTGGACAAGGGGTGTGTTACATGTGGTTTTCCGACTTAATTAGCACTTAGTATCATTTATTCCTAATTGTTTGAGAGTTATTACTAATAATTTTTGTGAATTTTCATATAATCAAGTTATTTAAGTATTGCGCCCCACGTTTGTAGTTAGTATTACGAAAGAGATAAGATAATTAATAATAGTGTAACAAGTTTGGTTAAAAATAAAAATAGATATTAATGAGGATGAATCCGTTGAGAACCTTCTTATTTTTTTTACTATTATAATAAATATTTTAATTATCCTCTGTCGTTGTGAATTGATCCTTTCTTATTAATATATAGTTGTAGTTATAGGTTTTATTTATTAAAATGTGTGACAGTGTTATCAAATTGACGCATGTTTAATTGTCCATACCCGATTTCGACAAGAGCAACTGGCGTCACAGATCTTTCCATACCCAATTTCACTTATTGCATAATCAAACAATGAATTAGTTAAAAGACTAAAGATAATGCGTTAATAATGGTGCAATTTAAGATGAGGCTTACAAGTTTTTTTAAGTGTGGCTGAAATATGTATCCCGTCTAGTGGCGCCATCAGGTGTGTGGTCAGGTGGTAAAAAGGGAAAAGAGTGATTTTTGACAATCCCAATAAACAGAATTTGAATCTCTTATCAATCGGATGTATGCATTGTAATAACTTTTTTTAAAAAAAATCTAGTGAACATCAATTTTAATTTGTAAATTAAATACCATCCATAATTAAATGCACCTGATTAATTGTGCGTCAAAAAAAAATTAAATATAAACACGTAATAAAAGATGGTTGCTAAGATAACATTACAATCTAAATATATTCTTTATTTATTAATTAAGGAAACAAGCAATGACCTTATCCCGTGATTCCCAGTAATTTATGGAGAAACACTCCTCCACACGTCCCACTCGATTTGAAACATCACATGAATCCAGAAAAGATATTAACTTTCACCACATGGAGAAAGAAAAAAATCATTGGTATTTTGTTAGTTTTTAAAAGCTTGAAAATCTAAACTGATAGTGCATCTTCAATCTTTTAATGCACAATTCAATCTCAATGCATGGTTTGATATTTAGATACTCAGTTTAAATTTGGTGCATTGTTTAATTTCTACCGGTTTTCTGATTAATTTATTAATGTGCAATTATGATTTCATGGTGAACTGTTTCTAAATTTGGGATAGGAGATTGCTTAAAAATTTTGACGTCTCTATCTAGTAAACAAACCTTTAGAGTGGTGTACATAATGATTTGGTGTGAAAATGTATACCAAATTTCCTAATTAATTGTACAGTGCAGTAATAGTTAACACACAAACTTCATTTCATAAAACATGTGAAGTATAAAAAACAAGATGTAAAGAAAGCACTAAGACAAATTCTAAAAGAAATACACCAAGAGACATTCTAAAAGAAATGCACCAAGAGACATTTTAGAGTGGAACTTTCCATACTCATCCACTAATATTACCACTTGATGGTGGAGTGTAATGGAAACACCACTAAGGACCATTTTAAGAGTGGGATTCTCCAACTCATCCATTAGTGTCACCATTTGATGGTGGAGTGTAATGGAAACACCACTTAGGAACATTTGAGAGTGGGATTTTCCATACTCATCCACTAATGTCTCCACTTGATGGTGGAGTGTAATGGAAACACCACTAAGGACCATTTTAAGAGTGGGATTCATCATCATTTCCCACCTTCAAATCCCACTCACATCTTATCTATAAAACCTCTCTTGCCTCTCCCTTACATGAATCCTCAAGGCCATATTTGGGTGAAGAAGGGACCTTGGTGCAACACTTGAGTCCAAGGTAAATCATGGTTTTGCTTGGATACAACATCTTTATCGACTAATTTTGTCATGTCCTTAGATTAAACTTCCATCATCAGATTAAATCCATTCTTGATTTTATGTTGTTCTTCACGAAAAGAGCTTTCTAACCATATAGGTTTTGAGTCCTAGTTCAATCAGAATAGTGAGATAATCCAATTCAAAGGTAAGAGTAGAAAGCTGTCGTCTAGTTTAGACGAATCTGTCTACTAACGTTGAACGAGAATATCTTACTGTTTTGATGTCTAAATTGAGTGATTCTTTCTTTAAACAGATAGTACGTGAAACGTACTTTCTAGGGATATATGGCATGTTTCCTAATTCCATCTGGTTAAGGAGAAATATTTTTCCGAAGTTATAGGTTCAAAGCTGCCTGTTAAAATTTGACAGCTTAAACACCCAACTTTGAGGGTCTGAAACTTGGGCTTCCGATAACCAAATTAGATGATTCTTGAGTCTATATTATTCATCTTTAAACAAGCTTTCTACTGGTATAAAAATCATAAGCTAATTGTTTTTGGATATGAAGTTATTAGCTTTCAAAGATGGACAGTTTAATCGGTGTTTAAGGAAAACACAATAAGATTTTAGACATTATTTCTCATTCTTATAGAATGTAAAATTTGTAGGTTATAATTGAACATTATTATTGCTCGAGTGCATTAAGGATTTTGGATTTGCTCGGAAGAGGTGAGTAAATAATTCCTACGTATTTCTTTTCGTACAAAATTAAATATGTGACAATTAAATAAGAATAATGAGTATAATATGTGAACAATATATATACTCATGTGAAAAAGAAAAAAATTGTTATCTTAAGCATTCATTCATTCATGTGCATACATACTGCATCATGTCTGCGACGTTCTGTTTACGCGAAAAGATAGCGCGTTCTGTAAATGATTTCATGATCCGGATCGGCAGTGACGACTGCCTGGCCAAAAAGGGCCTAGCCGAAACGGGCATAGCCGAAACGGGCTCACGTCGCAGTTCATGTCTGTCACGCATTCACGTTTGCATTTGGCCAAAAAGGGCCTAGCCAAAAGGGGCTCATGATATGACATTTAATGTGATATAAGAAATATATGTGCCAACAGAAAGATAAATAAACCCCCACGTACACAATAAAAGTACGAACGGTGAGCGAGCCGCACGTTATAAATATGATATCAACTTATAATAAAAGAAATCTCCCATTTGGCTCGCCAAATACGTAGCGAGTTGTTTACTCATAGTGTGAGTCTTTTGACTCACCCCCAATATTTAAATTCTCTTTTCAGATCATTAGTTGTTCATTAGCAACGGTGTTTGGGTAGCAACGAGCGAGCTCTTCGGTACGGTGCCATCCAGTCTTCAGTCAATTCCTTCCATTCAGTGGTTATGTAATTTCATTTTCTCTGTCATCCTCTTTAGATGTCGCTCTGATGTACTTGGGCAAGATTTTGGGTTGACTGTTGAATAGCTTTAAATTTTGAATGTTCTTTTATTAGTACGTTGAATATTTGAATTTTCTTCGTCGAGGCTTGTTTGACTAAAAGAAAAAAAAAGACAAGTCAAACGCCATCGCGATCCATTCATTTTTTTTCGGGTCGTGACACAAGAAACCTAGATGTGCATAATTAAAAAAATAATAAAAAATTTAAGATGTGCACCATTAATAATATTCAACAAATCTAGACGTGCGTCATTAAAATCAAAAAATTGTGCACCATAACATACCTTATCTGGCAGTTGAAGGTTAGATGGCTCCTCGAGTAGCGTTCAAATTTGGAGAATGGGAGAATCGGGAAATGGAGTTGGGAAGGAGCAAACCGCGGTTTGAAATCGGGTTTGGTTCAAAGCTAACCGCGGTTTCAAACCGGTTTTGAATTTAATAATATCTAACTGCTGTTTCTAACAACGACCTCCCTCTATCCTAACCCAGTTTGAAACTAAATTTTGTCCACTTGTATGCTTACTGGATTGAACCATCAATGGACTATTTAAATTCAACCCAACCGCAATTTGAAACAGCGGTTGGGCTTAAAGCCATCCGCCGTTTCAAACGGCGATTCCCTAAAAGGAAGCCATTTCAAAAAAATAATATTTAGGGAGGCCATTTTAGGAAACTTTTGTATGAAAAGGGCAAAAAAAAACTCCCATATATATAGGGAGAGGTTTAATTTAGAATTTCAAAATTTTGTGAGAGCTCAAAATTCAATCAGAATTTACTGTGTGTCCCACTATTTAAGGAATATTTTGAGGTTAATTTAGTAGCCAATCAAAAACTATCGCATGTTTCACTACCAACATTCACAAGTCAATCTCTGGCCGCCACGTGTCTCACTAACTCCCTCCATTTGTCACACTCCCTCACTCCCTCTCTTTATGACGCAAACCCATTAATTTTTATTTTATGTTCTTAAAATTAATTTATATATTAATTTTGATATTATTTTAAAATCAAATTTCATAATCAAAGTGTAATATTTAATTTAAGATTCATTGTGGATAATTCTTTTTAAAGTACAAAAGCACAATGTACAAAGAAACAAAGTACACAGTTCAAAATGTATAGTTTTGAGTTCATATTTTAAACTTTAAAAGTTAAATTTTATTCTTTATACTTTATAAATACTTTGTACTTTTGAGTTTTGAAATATGAAATATGAACTCTAAAATATGAACTTTGTACTTTAAACTCTTGTACTTTGTGCTTCACAAAATTTTTTTAAAAATATATCGATAATTAATCTTAAACTAAATGTTATACTTATTTACAAATAAATATGAAATTTGTTTTTAAAAAACTATCAAAATATTTATATTTTGCGTAAGGAGTGAAAGAAAGTGTGCGCGACATATAATTAGTTGATTGAAAAATACTTTTATGCTAAACCATTATACTTTTGTCTCTCTTTAAATTGCAACACGTTTCTCATCCCAATATCATATTTTTTAATTAATTGACATCTTTGATGTCCAAATTAGACAGTCATGAAATTCTAACTCTCCCATGAATCTCACCTATATATATATATATATGAACACGTGTGCATGCATTGTGTGTATGATTCACAAACTAAACATATGCCATAAAACTATGCATATGAACCTATACCTGTCCTTCATATAAATTGTGTTTATGATACGAATCATAGAATTCAAACTAAACACATGTACATGTATTTGTTCCTAGGTGACCAAATTAAACGATTCCTTTCAAGCAACGCCAAAATTATATATCCACATAATAATCAACTCTTTCTATAATATCTAAATGAAACATATATTTTATAATTTAAGTGATGACTGATGTAACTCTCTCTCGTTTATATACATGACAACACTACATTCTTAATTTTTTTTTCTAATTATGTTTATATATACAACACAAAACCTTAATTTTAATGTTAGTTTTAATTTGGATTTTTGAACTGGACTTTAATTAAACTCTTCTAAATTTCTATTTTATTATTCATTATTGCATTTTTCTTAAAAAATACATCATATATACAATTAATGTAGTCTTCAATCGTAATAGAATAAAATGAAAATTAACTTTCTTTCAAGGTTGACACTAGGCTAGCTTGAACTTGATGCACCAAA
>NQLW01000496.1:172623-189167 GCA_002312845.1 Kalanchoe fedtschenkoi
TATAAACTTAAATTTTTTTCCATTATTAGACATTTTCTATTGGATATATATACTTATTTTTTTTAATTAACACCAACCAAAATTTAAAAATTCTAAATTTGAAAATCCTGTTGGATATATATACTTAAATATTTTTTCATTGTCAGAGATTTTCTATTGGATATATATACTTAAATTTTTTCCTATTATGAGATTTTATATAATACTCTGGATAGCACATAACACCAACAAAATTTAAAAAATTATAAATTTGAAAATCCTATTGGATATATATACTTCAATTTTTCCATTATCAAATTTTATATAATCTTCCGAATCAATCAATTTGATTAACACCAACAAAATTTAAAAATTATAAACAGAGGACCAAGTCATCTCAACCTGTTTCTCCTAGGCGCACCCGTCTCCAACACAATCTAGAAGACACCATCCTTGGTTTCAGTCCTCATAGACCAAGGTTGTTTCTCAGCATTATGCGTTTTCTCCTAACAAACTCCTTCCGTCCTGAGTCATCTGGCATTTTAATATAAAAATGATGAAGATGGTGCGTGAGAGGAACAACATAATGGGGGAGATGGGGAGAGCATTACAAGCTATATGGTTGTTGTTATTCAGAAGGTACATGATTATCGTGTTGTGTGTCAATTAGATTTTTTTAGGATAAATTATAAAAATATATTTTAAATTGTTATTCATTTTTAAATTAAATACTCATTTTTTAATTCTTTAATTTAAGTACTGAAGAACTTTTTAATTATTCAATTTGTCTATTATGAACTTAATAGAAAAAAGCAATTAACAATAAATGGGAGAATTAATTTTGAAATCCAACTCTTTAGCTATGATTTGAATTTGGATAAATATATTAGACACGTAATCTTTTTTTTAGTATAAATTTTCTCATTTCATTAAGTTTATATTACTGAAATTGAAGAACTAAAAAGTTTAGTACTTAGTTTGAAACTTAGTGGTAGTTCTGAGTATGTTTTTGCAATTTATAGTGAGTGAATTAACTATATTAAATAAACTGCTATTATCTATAAATAAATAAAATCATTAAAATTAACAGTTTCTTAAAATTTAGCTAGCTAAAATTTAATAAGAGAATTCATATCTTAATTGTTTATGTTGGGTATCAATTGGATTCATAACGAGTGAATTAGTATATAAACAAATAAAATAGATAAAACTAATGAATTCTATAATAGATTAATTATGATCTCAACTCAAAATGATTATGAATGACAGTAAATTGGCTTAGCATGAGAGATGTGGATCCTTCTGTTATAATGTATTCGTAATTAATTTATTAAAAAATTACTGATCATCGGGAATTTTCTTTTAATTTATCTCTTTCTTGATGCATTTTGGGTCTAAAAATACCTTATATGTCATGTCCTCATTAATTATCTATTTTTTATTTAATTTTATTATTATTATCTCTCTAATTTTTTGTTTAACAATTATTAGCTATCATTTGTCTCAACTAACTAACTACATTAACATTTAATTTACTAATTTGATTTCACCTAAAATTTCAATATTTAATTATTCAATTGTCCGACGTAAACATGCAACAAGTTTACATCTTCAAAAGTTGCAAAATGACAGTAGCGAAGCCGTTGGTTTATATCTCACAATACTACATACATCGCTTATTTATGACTAAATGCATACACACAAAGCTTTGTAGAAACTGTAAAAAAAACTCATTAACTTCATACATTATCAGATTCATTCACAACTTTGACAATAACAAGAAATGTGATAGAGAGAAATATAAATATAAAAAAAATTGACTCAATCAATAAAGATGAATTTCACTCAAAAGTATTATTTTGAATTTCCTTAAGCATTACAAATATTAGCATATGAATTTTTGAGTCAATCAGTTATAGCATGACAGAGTATACATTTTTAAAAATATACAATAAAACTTAAAATGATGCATCATTCTTAATTTATGTTTTCATATGATAACATTTCTCAAGTTCTATTTCAAATTTCTCGGTTTTATAATATGCTTTCAGATTATTACTTTTAATTTTTTTATCTTCATTTTTAGTCTGATATTTGATATTTAAATTTTTATCAAATTCTAAGATAAATAAAAGTATGAAAAGTAAAGTTTTATTTAAATATATTGTATCAAATACAAATACATTCAGTGTATTTGAGAGTTGATTTCCATTGAACTAAATCTAAAACGCTCCGTTAAAAGTAAATAATATATTATACTCCCTCCGTCTTCTTATACATGTTGTTTAAGATTAATTTGAGTAGATTAAGGTGAAGCTAATGCTAGCGTTTGGACAAAGTTAATAAGTAGGTGATTAATATTTTAAAAAAAAAACTCACCCAAAAAATAAAAATGGTAGATTATCGCAACATCAAAACATTCATGTCTGAAGCTATGCAACGAGTGTTATTTCATTTTGTCACCTGCTGAAGCGACGAAGTAGCTATTTTTTATCATCGAGTGAAGACTTGGCTGAAGCGCGAATCGCCAAGTGTGGCTTTTATGTCATCAGTCTTTATTTCTATTATCCAAATCATAAACGATACGATTTGCAGAAAGCGAGATGTGTACACCGTAAATGCCTTTTTGGAGTAGATTCGATGAATGAAACGTCACATTTACATGCTCATGTGAAATCTTGCTTGAAAAAGAAAAATCAAATTGTAAGACAGTCATTTCTTGATGTGAATAATAAGAATAAAGTAAAATCTCAAACTTTTTATCAGAAAGGTTTTGGGAGAAATTAGTTTCAATGATCATAATTCATGAATATCTTCTTTCAATTGTCGACCATGCTAGGTTTAAGAACTACTCATTTTCTCTTTGGTCTTGAATAAGCTAGAAGAATGGATTAGATATATATTAAGATGCAGTACATGTCACTTGTTACTAATATCACGCTACTCCTAGTTTTAAGTAAGATATGATGGCCCTCAACAAGTATTTCTTCTGCAAGTTGGGTATAAGAGGCTTGTTATGCACTAATAACTCATTGACTGATCAGGATGAGGAAATTATTAATAACAACATGTTGTACTAAGATATTAATTAGTATAATTGTCTTTTCAGAGATATACAACTTAATTTAGGTATTTTCAAAACTTGTTATAAAGAAAAACAAAGCGATCTAAGACTATTCTCCTCATCCGTGGTCAATGATAATGCTTTTGGAATGATAATGCTTTTGGTTTTTTCATATGTGAGATTTACTTCTTGATTTTCACTTGAGAACACAACTTACTTAAATATACAACTACACATCTGAAAATCCAACACACTATTGATGTGGGATAGAGGAAAATACAAACAGTAAGGGGTAGAGTCATTTAGTCTCAAAATTTTTTGCACGGCCCCCAATGGATTGAGCCGGCCCTGTCGAGATGGATAGGGATACCACTATCTGCATTGCCATCCCTACTTCCATCCCTCCTTAGCAACCGCTCCGTCAATTTGCGTCTCCATCAAGACAGCTCTCTAGAATATTGCTTCCACGGCCGGCCAAGAAATGACCTGTAGGAATGCCTCACTGAGTAGAATTCATGGGCGGATGTGATTTTGAATCGATGGAGGGAAAAGCCACTGTCATGCTCCGGATGGTTACGTCCATTTGCAAGAATAACATTGTCATTGACAGGCCTGCGAAGCAGCAGATTGCAGTTCTGGAAAACAGCAGCTGCATTGCCGAATATGAAGTCAACAGTACCGGAGACGTCACAGTCTCAGTAGAACTGACGGAAAGCTTCTGCAAATAAGGAGTCCTGATAGTCAATGACACTGCACCGGTAGAGCACGGCACGATCTGATGAGATGTAGAGAGCTGTTGCTTGCTGGCTTGTTGGACCTGCACCATTGCGAAGCCTATGTCCCTCGCTATGAATTTCTCTCCCATGGTTGCTGCCAGCCACAGTCCACAAACAAGTTTTATATTAGGTAAAATCAACCCCACATTTCTCCCTTTAGAAAATTTATGTATCTTCTCCAAGCTAATTAATTTATCAACCATTTTGAATGCCATTGAGTTCATTACTTCACTTGCAGGTGATAAGATTACTTGGTAGACAGGTAAATTGCTTACTGAAAGTGGCTGATTCATATAGGGAAGATCCACTCTTGACAATGCTGTTGCTGGCAACAATTATTGTAGAATATTTTCTGTCTCCTATCAATGCAATCTGGTCTTTGTCTTTCCAGATTTTTTCCCTTGTAAACCCCGGCTTTAACATATCCCAGAACATGGAGCAGCATTGATGGTTCTGTAGTTTCCTGAACCATCTTTAGCTAACACTGAATTCACATTTTTGCCTCTTTTGTTGCTTGCTTGGGGAACTTTGATACTAAGCTGAAAGCCAGCTTGGGGGAAGAAGATGCATTTTCGTCTTGATAATTATCCGTCATATTACTGTTGGCAACTCTATTGATCAGAGCCAGAGCATTACTTCCAAGTTGAATAAGTTGATCCATCTTGTCCTTGATCTGGTTTGCTATGAGATTATCATGAGAGGGGGTTAAGTCTGATTATGGCATCTTTACAACCCTGTTGAAATGTTTGGACTTCACTTAGCCATGTTTGGATATCTTGTTCATATCTGCCTGGAGATATTTTGAGGGCTATAGCTGTTTGGTTTAGGTGGCGCCTGAGACATGGTCATTGTCTCCTAACAAAATTCTGTTCGATGTTTAAGAAGAGATTGGGCTTTGGGATAATAAAATGTGGAAACCAAAAGAAAAAGGGTGAAAAAAATGTCACAGCAATATATTGTCAATTACCATGTGCAGCAGCAATTGAATAATGATGTTGGTGAACTGCTGCTGAGGTTCCAAAATATTACCTTTTCAGTGGAAGGCAACTCGGCTGTCTCTGATATTACCTTTTCAACTAGGGTAGACAAAATATTATACGAAGGGTGAGGCGAAAACTCGTTCTGATACCACGTTATTATACTTGCATCTACACTCAAGACTGATTGGTCATAAGTGGGGGAGCCCAACTCTATATTAGGATCGTTATAGACCAACTAATGAATGATGTGGATTATAAAACATCGCTCAACAGTTGCATATCTTGTCTCGCTGGACTAGCTAATTAAATCATCCATGCATCATGTCCATATATAGTGTGTTTTGGTGGTTGGTGGTCTATTTTTACTTAAAAACCATGACTATGGACTCTAATGTCCATATCCCTGTTTAAACAAAGATATTGACTCCTTTACAAATGAACATGCACATCCTTCGCCCATAAAGAATCACAGGTGTGCTGCACCTGGAGGTGTATAATATTGAGAAATGGGAACCCATCTATAACGACCTTATGTTTATTGCAAACGAGACACCTCAGAAATAGAAAGGGAAGTTTGAGTTGAGATAAGTACTAGGTCATCAGACTGCACCAAAGTTTTGATTATTGGATGTTTGTTTACTGTTGGATGTTACCATCAGTTTGGAGATCTAGACTTGACCAACGATGCACCCAAACCCACCTGTTTTCAATTGGTTGTGGCTCATAATCTCTGTATGGATGAGATGGGGCATAATTCTTTTATTGGGTTAGCGGAATTTATTTTGTTTGGCTGTGGCAGGCTCATTGGTTCCCTCTTGTGTGCATGTAACTCACTCACTTGGTTGCTTGGCAATGGAGTTCCTAGTCTCTATTAATGATGCAAAGCAGCATTTGTTTCAGGTTGTTGAGGAAGAACACTTGACAAATGTACCACATCGGCTAGTGAGAAGAAGATGAAGTGATTTATATTGGATTGTTGAACTATGACTCACAAGCTTAGCCTTTTGAGTCAGAGTGGGGATACAATACAATATGGGTCCGGTCAGAAATCTCTACAAATTGGTATCAGAGCCCATGGTTCGATATGAGATCAGTATGCGAAACGTGGGATGTGTGGAGATTAGGGGCTGACACCCCGAGTATCAAGGATGTCGCGGAGAGACGAGAGTAGCTCGCAATTGCTCAAGTGAGCTGGTGGAGCCAAAGACTTGGGCTAGCGAAGTATTGATCGAGGGTGTGCGATCGAAGGGAGCTTGTGACGCGAGTGAGCTGGTGGAGCCAAAGACCTAGGCTAACGAAGTATTGATCGAGGGAGAGCTGTGACATTTCCCAAGTGAGGGGGAGATTGTTGAGGAAGAGCACTTGACAAATGTCCCACATCGGCTAGTAAGAGAAGATGAGGTGAATTATATTGGATTGTTGAAGCATAACTCACAAGCCTAGGCTTTTGAGTCAGAGTGGGAATACAATACAATATGGGTCGGATCGAAAATCTCTACACAAATATACCTTTTTTTACAATGGACAAAATGATGTGAAGGTGATCCTTAAGACTTAATGAGGCCTTATTTGCTTTCATAGCTCAAAGTCCTTGCTACAGGTTTTATATTAAATACTTTTTAAATATACTAGTTCAAGATAATATCTTATTTTGAGGGTGTTGAATGCTTACTATAAATGACTTAATCTGATTTTATGCTTAGCTGTGTGTAGGTCACTCTGAATTCTGATAGAGCAACCATTGGAGATGGGTCTTCCCCAACTACCAAAAATTAGGCAGCCTCCCAATTGTGAAGTGACTATTAATGAGGCTTTGATGAGTTGGGGATTGTGAAGTCACTCTCAAACCGCTGCTTGGTGTCCACTGTGGGACGTTGGTCCTCATACTAGGGGGGCACCTTTCTGGTATGGCCTTAAACTTTCTATCGAACCAACCATCAATTAAACACACGCTCACTGACTCTGTCATGCAGTTCACAACCGAAACACGTGTTTCTAGTTTAATCAATACACCAGACTGCTGCAATAGACATGTCAGCTGCTTTGGGCTACTTTTTAAAACCCGATACACGTTACATGCTACCTTTATGATTATTTTTACCTAATTATGTATATATATATGGGACGTATCATGTGTAAATCGATTTAGATATGTAAACTGTGAATTATTCGTGATCATCTGTTGCATGATTTTTTTTTCTTCTGCATTTTTATGATTTCATTTCTTTGTCATCGTATTTTTTTCATTTTTTAATGCACATAAAATCTTTTATATATATTTTAATCTTGATGCATGGTTCGGTCTTTGGTGCACAATATGATTTCTATTTCGGTGTAAAAATGCGCACCAGATTTACTAGTGAATTTTACAGTGCAGTAATGGTGCACACATTAACTCCATCCATATAAAAATGTGAATTGAAACATTAAAAATATGCACCCAAAACTAGGTTGTGCACTATTAAAAAAATCCATCAAAACTATACGAGCACCTCTAAAACAAAAAAAAATCGTGCACCATCAATCGTGCACAATTACAAATTTTTTCTTTTGTGGCTGAAAACGAGATGGATGCTAGTGCAACGTTTAGGCGCGGTGGCAGTGATGAAATAGACGGATGAAAGAAAAGAAAAATAAAAACATGCAATTCATCTTAAAAAATTAAAAACACTTCTAAAAGGTACAATATTGGTGCACTTGCGCACGTGTAAACTTTACTGTGAACCAAGTGTCGAAGCTTGAGAAAACTGCTCACATGGAACTCAGGCGATTTCACCCATGACATAACTTGCTCAGTTATTTGTTCAGTAATTTAACCTGGTCGAAAGTCGAAAAAATATTCATTCAGGAAAATTGTGTCTGCATATTTTTCTCAAATCATCTCCGTTGAGCGAGCTCTCATTAGTTTGATGTCAATGACCTTAACGATTCTCTGCTTGCTCCTGCGATCCATCATATGCTTTCATCTATCCATCAACCCAATTTCACCACCATCCCCATCAATATCCCAGCAACCAAATAAAACCAATCCTATTCCCACCAGAACCCAGCAACCGAAGAGTTAACAAGCATCCAAATTCCCAGAAAAAAATCTAATCTTTCACATAACATCACACTCAACAACACAGATACTTCAATCTAGGGCTTGAATCAACAATTGCTAGTCAGAAATGATTGGTCGCAAAAAGCCAATATAAAAATATCTTAAATGCTCAAATACGCCTCTTCGATCACAGTCGCTAGTCCACAAATTGAAGCAACGATCGATATGAGGAGATCTTGTCACGATCGGAAGGAGAGGTACACAACACATTTGAGTTCTGAATGAACTTGCCGAGGGGGAGGACTTGCAGCTGTGGTCATCGTCGGACTCAAAGGATTTGCGGCATTTGTGGATTGGAAGAGTTTCGAGGACCAACAAGGTGTTGGGCTAGTGGTATTGAGCTGTTGGTACCGCATTTACGCTTAGATACACTGGAGGAACGCTTGAGCTGGCCCGCATAGATACACTGGAGGAACGCTTGAGCTGGCCCGCAGTGAGTATGGGCGTACACTATCAAAGTGGAGGGGTGTGTGTGGCCAGGGAGAAGTAGGGAACCACTATCGATCCCCTTTTTTTTTAAAAAAAAGAAGAGTTTCGAGGAGGGCGAATGAGGCGAGTCTGATCTTGGTGGGTAGCTGTAGATCTTCAACTCCATATCTGGATTTGTACTATAGATATGATATGAAAATATTTGCCTATGAGAGAGAGGAAAGAGAAAAATAAATCAAAGATTTATTAAAATAATCATCGCGAATTATTACGGAGCATGCTTACTATAATAATAAAAAATTGAAATAATTTAATTAAATTTTGTATAATATTGATCGTCAGATGCTCTAAGATTAAAAGATATAAATAGTCTACAGTTTACAAATCCAAAGTGATTTTCATTTGATCCACATTATATATATATAATGTGGATCAAATGAAAATCACTTTGGATTTGTAAACCGTAAACTATTAAAAAATGCTCCTCTCGCTCCGTATGCCTGAACCAGTTTGGGTTGCAGTTTAAATGCTCATTGATTCCATACAAATAAATGAGCACTCTACATATACATTACATAACTAAGCCTTGCTAGTAAGCTTACTGTTGATGGTTCAGGTTCCACAAGACAAATCCGATGAGAATTGAGAACTCAAGGCAAAAATGACTGGAACTTCGTGCCGAATTCTGCAACTTCGTGCAAGGTGATCTCTCTATCTTCGATTATTGCCACAAGTTGAAAGCCATGGCGGATGCTCTCAGCGATCTCGTTGAGCCCGTCCATGATCGCACTCTCGTCCGCTCCGTCTTGCGTGGGCTCAATGAGAAGTTTTCCTACATGGTCGTGCTCCTCAAACGACAGAAGCTGTTTCCATCTTTCATCGACGTCCGCTCCGAAAACACAAGACACAACACGTCATTTTTGCCTTGAGTTATCAATTCTCATCGGATTTGTGGTTCTCAATGAAACCGCCCCCTCATTCAATATATGAGGCGCCATGACAACAAACATTTCCCTGCTCTTTTGTTCCTCTAAAAGTTTGATGGTACTGGAACTCAGGTCTTTGCTTGCATTGGGTTCTAAGGGCATCCACATTGAAGTTAATTAAGAAGTAGGTTTATGTCATGTCACGTATGATTTGTGTCATGTCACGTTAACATTGTCATAAGCCTTTTACTCACATTGAAATAAATCTTCCACAACTTTGCGCGTGGTACCACACGTTATATTATATTTTTCTATTTTTTCATATTACGATAAATTATATTTCTCAATTTTATTAAATATTTAATTATTTTACGTATTATTTTTTCTATAAATTTATGTAATAAAAATTACGCTTGGAAGGTTGAAAGATGATTAAAGATATATCCATAAACTGTGCAGATGAAATTGCTTCATATGAGAAGGGCATAAATCATCCTCCCACGTCAACATAAACATGCAGGTAAGATTTATGGTCTGACAACCTCTTCATAAAACTTGAATGGGGATTCCCTAAATGCAAACATGCTTTGAACTGCACTGACTTCATGAACTGTCAGACCTGCAACAGGCAAGCTGTATTGATAGTTTCTTTAAACCATTAGTGCTGGCTGTAATTTAAGGCTTCTGATGATCTGAGGTATTTGGCAATCATGAAACTAGGTGAGTTTCTTTGGAAATTACTATCCAAAGAAATAACAGGCTTCTGATGCTTCTTGAATTTCTGTGCCGCTGTCTGACGTTTAAATTATTAGCTGATTATAATTTGTTTCAGCCGATGGTTTGATGATTGTGCTGATGTGACTGTGTCGGTAATCACTCTTCCATTTTCCTGTTTGCTTTCAAACCGGAACCAAACACAGCAAAGGTATAATCGCAGGTTATCTGGTGGGTGCAACTTGTTATCTAGTTAACTTTTACATCTTGATTGATTGCAAGCTGCGGTTATGTTACAGTTTTCTTTATTCTACCTGGTTAGGAAACTCCATGCAAATCTTAACCTGGGCATCACAATACATGCTGCTTGATCCGACGTGGCCCAGGTGCACTGGTTAGTTCCTCATCGCAAAAAGAATGGCAACTAATATTCCCAGCTAATAATGTGATTTGTGGCCATATATAACTCTGACCGACACATTTTGCCTTGCTGATAGGCTAAAGGGTGGAGTGGCATTAGAAGATGAAGACCACTGACGTTCCCAACTTCCCACCTATTAAAGCTATTGGTGGACCATATCTTACCTCGATATCCAATTTACTTTGTGGATAGACTAAAGGCCAGACATTGGGTGCTTTTCAAATTTCTCAAGGCCAGTTCTGTGACTATTAGGGTGAGTTTGGTTCGGGGAAATTTTGATGGTAAATTTTTTTTGAGGGAAATGGATTCCCACATGGAATTCATTTTATTTTCTTTATTTGGTTTGAGGTAAAAAATGGTGAAAAAATATTACAACATTTTTTATTTTAAACAAATTTTTCTTTATCTATTTTTCTACAAACATTCCTTGTCATTTTCTCACAAATTTTCCTACTCATTTTCCATTAATTTTTTTTTTCACCCAATTTTTCCTAAACCAAACACACTAAAAGATATTTCTTTTAAAAATGCACCTGGCCTAAAACAGATTCATTGGTTTAACTGTTGCTTTTGTTGACAGTTGTATCAAGTTTTACAGGTATGAAGAACCATAATTGAGTAAGTGCTTAATATAATGTTAATTAACCTATATATCTATACTAATATTTATTAGCATAGTTATCACGGCGTCGTCAAGTCGTCGTGACGACAAGGTGGCACGGTGGTTTTCAAAATTGAGTCGTGCGGACGACTTGTTTGGTCTACCGTTGGCAGTGCCCGACATCTTCGTCAACCGGTAAAAGCTTAAATTGATTGATTTAGAAACACAATTGATGTAATACGTCCACAATTCCAGTGGATTCGATATCGAATCGGGTGAGTGCGATGTTGAATCGAGTGGCAGCAGTTGTTGACTATGGTTTTACAGTCTGAAGAAGTAAAGGGTTAAAGATACATATTTCTTGTTTTTTTATTAATAGATCCTGTATGTTTGAAATTTATAATTAGTAATTCTCTAACTGAATTATAAACTGATCCCTAACTTATGAAAATGTGAAATTAAAATTTTAAAAATTATAATTAGTCCCTAATACTTTTAAAATTTCATTTAAATTGATATATATATAGGGAGTTTCACTGGGAACCCCAAATTTGGCGAGAACTGAGAAGTCAATCTTGACTGTTGGCTGAGAGGATCTAATGGCAGGGGATGGTGGATAGGTGTAGTGTGTTGGGTGTTGGACACAGTGACGTGTCGTGTGTTGGGGGCAAAATGGGGAGAGTAAAAACAAATCTCTTTTCTCTCATACACACCCAAACACACACCACGTCATACGAGCTCTAAAACGTCATTTTTGTAAGTCTTATACGGCGTTTAATAAACGCCGTACAAGCAATCGCCGTATAAAGTAAAAGGTTTGAAACACCGTCTATATTTAGACTTAATACGGCATTTGTAACCAGCAAACGCCGTATATTGTACAACTTAACACGACATTTATTTATCCGAAACGCCGTTTAAGATCAAAAATTAATACGACGTTTATTGAACCAAAACTCCTTTTCAGATCAGAACCAAATACGGCGTTTATTGAACCAAAACGCCGTTTAAGGTCAGAACCAAATACGGTGTTTGTAACAATGAACGTTGTTTAAGTGCATAACTTAATACGGCGTTTAGGGGTTAAAAACGCTGTATTTGGTTTTGACCTTAAACGGCGTTATGGTTCAATAAACGCCGTAATTTAGATAAATTTAAATTTAAATTATATTTAATTTATTATTTTAATTAATTAAATATAATCAATTTTTTAGATTAATTAAAAAACAAAAAGTGAAACTTTTTAATAATTTTTTATAATGAATAACAAGAACAGTGAAAATTTGAATTCATGTAAACCAATACATTTGACAAAATTTGAATTTATAATAAAATATGTTAATATTTAAATTTAGACAAACAAGATATTGTTCCCAGTTATCTGTCTAATATCAAAAACCGCTCATAGCTCGATGATGCTCTAAAGCGGTCCGAGCCACTACATCTTGAACTTCCAGGAGTTGTTCTGGCGTGTATAGTTTCCGACCGAATGGAAAAACCTACACATAGTAATTAAAATTAAAACAATCATTTTATATAAAATAATTAAATTTCAAAGTAGTATAGTTAAGACTCTCTACTTACATCTTGAAGGTCTTCCATATGGAAATCATTATATGACGCCGATATATGTGATATTATGTCATACATAAACCGCATGACATAATATCCGCATGCATTCTCGTCTTGCTGTTGTGGAACCTACAAAAAATATGAAAATATATTTTAATTTTTTCGAATAAAACATTAAAACATTAAAGAAAATAAAAACAACACCTAAAGCGAGAAACACATACAGATAGCAATCTCCATTCTGTAGTAGTCGGGCACCTGCGATCTCTAATGCCATCGGCTTCATAGTATCGGTTCAACCCACTACAAACTCAAATAACTTAAATGAGTATAAAATTTAGTAATAAATTACACATTTCATTTGAAAATTTAAAGCACTTACCCATTCACCATACGAACCACGTATGCCATTTCACCCTTAAGTTCATAGGACATGCTGTCCAAATGGTACACGATATTCATTCTCGAAAATATGACTTCCAAGGTCCAATGAAACTTATATGCGAACAATAGACATGTATTGAGAAATATATAATTGACTTCAACTTAAAATAAATGTACATGTAATGTAGTAATAAATATTCTTACTTCTTAATGTTGACATATGGGAGTAAATAGCATATATCCTTATTGTAGCCTGGCACTCTCATCCTCATGGACAGCATCTCGCGCCTCTGCTCTATATCATTCTCAACTCCACCACCCAATGTGAAGTTCAGATTAAAAAAACCAAACTTCAAACCAGGTATGCGCTTGTTTCGCGTCCATGAATGTAACCACTGCAAAATTAAGTAATCACATTAAGTAATATTTTATATATATATTAAAATTAAATTTTAAAATTGTGTAAGAAGAAGTACCTAATGTATGCAAGCACAATGGATGCGCCGGCGGGTTTTATGTTCAGTAGATCAGCAATAGAGTCTCTCTGGAATTTTGTCATGAAATCTGCTTCAAAGATATCAGCACTAACGTAAATAATAATGGAAGCAGTGGCAGTCATCCCCTCCCTAATAGCCCTCAACTCCTCCATTGCATGGGTTGTCCCCCTCAATTTGTCTTTAGGATGTCTTTGAGAGTCCTTCCATTCTGACAAGTTTCGATCTATTGCCTAACACAATACTCACAAAATCATTCAAATGAATATTTAAAAATCAAATGAAATAAATATTCACCAAATATAATTGGAATGTGATGGTAAATTTTATTTTGGAAAATCAATCCAATTTTTTTTCATTGCACCCTTTTTGGAAATCGTGGTAGTTCTGACCGCAATTGGGTAAACAGTGGTAGTTCAGGGCCCCTTTTGGGTTTTATCCCTATTTTTTATTAAAAATTTATGCTTAAAGGGCTGACACGGTTATCTTATTGTATGCTCTTCTAGCCTCATCCTTAATATTTGGATGATACTCATAAGTTTTTCTTTTAAATCTAAGATCAACATGCAGGTTCTCCAAGTTAACTTGTAGTTAGTAAATATTCAAACAACATGTAGGATCATAATTTAGATTTGAGAAATTTAATAAGACAAATCAACTCAATAATCATAAAAAAATCAGTGGGGGTCATGTGATCCCTCCAACTACAATATGGCTCTTCCAGAATATTACATGCTTTTATGTTAATTTTTTTCCATATATCTAACACTAACCCCAATTTTCCTCCTAAATTTGAGTTACTTGAATTTTTTTGTCCATGCATAGCAAGATTGTTCACATTTACTAATTTACTGGATGTAGTGTAATACTTTATTGACCTACCGGTTGTTATCCTTTATAGGATGACTTGTAAATACAAATAAAATAAATAAAAATAATGTTTTACTATTTTTAGTTTATTTATAAAAATTTGGGACAAAGTGTATTATAATACTAAATGTCAGGGCATATATGATGGAAAATATATTCTCAAAGGTTTTTGCGTAATCTTTTTTACTTTGAGGTTTGCTCCTAGGGATGATAATGAGGTGAATTCAAAATAGTTAGTGACATTAGTATACCATATCGGGTTAAAATATATTAATGTTGAGTTTAGATAGTTTATGAGGACTATTTCTCTTTATTATATAAAAATCTAATCTTGTAAGATATGGTTTTATAATCTAGCATAAGTTAATTCTTATTTTCATTACTAGATGATGTGAGATATTTACTGAGTGAACTCACACTCAAAAATCTTTCTCTCACTTAGAAATGTCACACGCTCTCCGTATATCATTAGTTCTCCATGCCTTTTAATGTGGCATGCTCCATCTTTATAGGTGTGTCCTGCGACTCTTGACAGATAACACCTAACTCCTTAGTTGCCCTGTGACTCTATCTGACCTAAAAAGCTCACTTGCACCACATTGCGAGTCACACTCGCCATATCAAGGCTCTCTTCATATTTAAGGTAAATCTACTCATGCCCTTGCCCTCCAATAAGTATCTCACATTTCGCATACATGCCTCAAACCAAATCACCTTCTGGCCAAAATGCTTTTGCTCCTTTGCTTTGTGGCCATCAACTTGTAAGCCTTCATTGTTTATTATTTCATCGAATTCTTTTTAATCCATATTTCTTCTCATAATTCAGCTTATACATTTTTTTTTGGCATTTCCTGTCAGACTGTTTTTTTTGCAATAGGTAGGTGTTACCATTTTTTGGAGTCTGAGGAGTGGTACTAGTAAGGGTGCTTTTTGGTGCTCAGACTTAGAGAATCCACTTCTTAAACCTCATCTTCTTATACATTGATTTCATTAAGTACCTTAAGTTTGTTAGCAGACTTTGTGACATTGCTTTTCTTGGGCGCCATCACTTGCCTCTCGCATTTCTGTTCCCCCTCACACTTGTTTATATATCACATTATGATCAAATGTGAAGCATTCCTCATGTACACCATTATGGATACCATTCATAAATTTTAGACTGTCTGTACACTTGCCCCTTATAATTTTGTATCTCTATGTGCTCAATTTGGGTTGCCTCCAGACTGACTACCACACAAATGCGCGCATAATCTATCCTACACTTCACTGCAGTTATGACATATGTGTAATTAGATTGTCCTAGCACACTCTCGATTTAATTAAGAGATTCAAGCTCTCAGAATATGGCGTCAAGGTTAAGTAATTTCATCCAGAGTGTAATCTCATCCGCAAAAGTAGTAGCCGTCTATAAAAACGATACCTATTCGTTGAGCATAAGCAGCTGGTTGTCGAAGAACCATGACTCTCCCATTAGGACTCTAAGCATGTCATTTTGAGATTAAAATTTGAACAAAAATAATCCATTTGGTATTGCCGACCCTAATTAATTGCAAGTCATCCCATCTAGAGTTCACAAAACGCGCATTTTCATAATATTTGGCCTAAGCCCCATGACCCTACCAATAAGGATAAATTCCCAGACCTTAACCGCCATGTCCCACACTGCTGGATCCATCAAAATTTGGTGTGATGATCTGATCTCCAGCTTGCCCGCCAACATGATACCGACATTTGGTTGTCGGTTCGATGAGACGATTTGAGCCCACATTGCTGCCATCCTACCACACCACCCTCAGGCAGCTCCAAGATGCCGAAGATTCAGTCAAAATCTCTCAGAGAAGAGAGTCAGCCACCAAGTTAGACTAGAGAATTGTGAGAGTGAATGAAAACTTAACATAATTAGTTGAACTGGCTAGAGAGTTTTCTCTCTCTAATTTTTTTATCACACTTAATATTATATGAACAATAAGTCTGAATAATAGTGAAGTGAAAAATCACAATTGTTCTCATTATTGAAGAACAAAACCAGCACATGAAGTGAAAAATTACAATTGTTCTCATTCTTCGAGACCAAAACCAACACATGCTCACAAATACAAAAATGTTTTTAAATATGCTCATAAACATCATGATATAAATACCTAATCATGTAATTTTTTTTATTCCATGTGGCAAAATTAGTAAAAAATTTGATATTTTATCTTAAATAATCTTATTTAATATAATGAAAA
>NQLW01000499.1:4043-18356 GCA_002312845.1 Kalanchoe fedtschenkoi
TTCACGGCTATCTCAGTTGGAATTGTACTGCTATAATGTTGACAAGTCAATCGGAGAAATGCACTCTGATTTTGTTCGTGACCATGTTGACATGAATTTAAAGCTCAAAACCCTTGAGAAGCACATTGGAGAGGTTGGTTTCAGTTTTTCAGATATGAGATTCGACATCATTTGTAAAAGAGCATGGCTTGTTTTTGTGTCTTTGATTAACACTTGAGCGGCAATAGTTACACACATCACCATGTTAGTCACTTAGTCACCAGTACTGACCTTTGTTGTTTTCTGTATGAAATAGGTCCACCGATCAGTGCAAATTCTGAGAGACAAGCAAGAACTTGCGGAGACTCATAAAGAGCTTGCCAAGCTTCAACTTGCACAGAAGGAATCCGCAAATTCTAGCCAGTCTCAACAGAATGAGGAGAGGCCTCCTACTCCTGTCATCAAGCACCAAAAAATGCCAGACTCTTCCGATGCTCACAATCAGCACTTGGCCCTTTCCCTCCCTCATCAAATGCCCCCTTCACAGCCATCCCTCCCACCCAGAACTATGGAGCCATCACGGCCTGCTGTACCTCCTGCTCAACCCCAACCTCTGAACATTACTCAACAACAGCAATATTATTTACCTCCAACTCAAATGCCAGCACAGGCGCAAGCACCTCAGGGCCAAGGTCAATACACGATGCTTGACTCTCAGTATCGGCAATCTCAGTTGCAGGATATGTCCAGAGTGCCCCCTCAGCCATTGCAAACCAATGTAAGCCAGACACCTCCACAGTCACAAGCCCATCAGTTCCCACAGTACCAGCATCAATGGCCTCAACAGCTGTCTCAGCAGCACTTGCAGCCTCAGCCTCAGCCACAGCCACCTATACAGTCACAGCAACAACCTCCTAATCCTACTCACGTCAGGCCCCAATCTGGACCAGTGCACCAATCCTACCAGACAAGTCAACTAAACAGTCCGGCTCCTCCTGATACAATACCAAGTAGCATGGGTATGCAAATGCAGTTTTCAGCATTTCCTCAATCTGGAATAAGCCGTGGTGAAACTGTGCCGTATGGCTATGGAGGACGGCCTTTTCAACAGCAGCCTCCTCAGCAGATGAAAGGCAACTCTGGAGCTCTACCAAATGATGGATACACTGGTATGGGTTCTTCTCACCCAGATCTTACCCCAGCAAATAGTTATATGATGTATGGAAATGAAGAAGGAAGACCACACCCTCCTCCCCCGCAACCTCAGTTCTCACAAGGAGGATATCCAGCTGCTCCACAAACCCCTTTGGCCCGCACTCCAAGTCAGTCACAGTTTGTGCGAAACCACCCGTACAGCGATCTGGTTGAGAAATTAGTGAACATGGGCTTCAGAGGAGACCATGTCAACAATGTGATTCAGGTGATGGAAGATAGTGGACAGCCTATTGACTTTAATGCTGTGCTTGACAGGTTGAGTGCACAATCCGCAGGCAGTTCCCGTAGGGGGGGCTGGTCTGGTTAACACAGCCTACCTAGATCTTCCTGCAGCCAGCCCTGCCACATCTCTACTTACTAGTAGATGACCATCATTTCCAATGTTTTTTTTTGGGATGCCACCAGGGTCATTTTCAATCTCTTGGTCTACTTGCGAATCTGTATGATATAATATAATATTAGTGTGATGGTAAATATTGTCTGGAGCGAGGGATGCATGCTCATGTTTATTTCGAGACAACATTTTGAGTCTTCATTTTAGAACTCTCCATTTTGTGGATCTCTGTTAGTAAACGTTGAGACTAGGTTTATCTTGTTCTTTTTATTGATTAGGATCTCTCGCGTGCCTATTTGGTTATGCGTGATGCCTCAAAATTCCAACATGTGGAAGGATTTGTTTCAGTTTTTTTAAGGTATATTAGATTGCAGTTGGGATCTGAAATCTTAGCAGGTATTCTCTGAATCTCCGTGGTCTCAAGATGCAGTAGTTTGTATGCAGCTTTCTAAAAACTAAATCAAATATGCATACGGATGAAATGATTGATGGGTCTAATTCACTTGGTGAAATATTCAATATCGGATAGTGAAGAAAAGATGAGTGATTTATATTGGATTGTTGAATCATTACTTACAAATTTCGATTTTTGAGTCACAGTAGAGATACAATTCAATATAAACTGATCCAAAAATTCAATATTATATCAGAGCCAATGGTTCAATCTGTGACCAATATGCGAGATATGGGACCGTATTAAAGTCCAAGGATACGAAGGGCACGGATTGAGCCATCTCAAGTATGAATGAAGCAGCAGAACGCAGTGAGCTGATCATTGGTTTGGTCAGGCAGACTAGACCAGCGACATAGGACATGAGTTAAACACCGGGTAGAGTAAGATGCAGTGGGCGCACCTGCAAAGTATTGATCGAGGGAGAGCGTGTGTCATTTTTCCTAGCAAAGTGGATATTGTTTGGTCTAATTCAGTTGGTGAAATATCCACATCGGATAGTGAAGAGAAGAAGTACGGTTTATATTGGATTGTTGAGCTACGATTTACAAATCTAGATTTTTGAATCACAATAGGGATATCATTCAATATGAGCCGTTCCAAAAATTCAACATTGATTGAATTGTAAGTGTGTTTTATTTCTATTTGTGGTGGTCCTCATAAGTCATTGGCGCTGCATTTTAGTTAAGGTACTGGTATATAAAATTCAATATGGTTATCTATCTTGAATTTAAACATTCCTAAATTTAACATAAAATTTAGAAAGAAACTATTAAAATACTCATCTAATAAATTTATTCATCAAGACTACTCGTATTAATCTTAAAGACAAATAATTTAGAACGAATAGAGTATAATAACATAATATCAATTATCAACACCCCATTAAGGATCAATCAAACAAAAAAAAAAACACCCCATTAAGGGTGGTGCCATGTTGACTTCTATGGATGTTTAAATTTTGATGATTTGGTAAGTAGTAGAAGTTTTTTTGTAGTGTACCAATTCAGTGGTGTAAAAAATAAATTCAAAACTTATTTTTAATTAAAAAAATCTTATTTGAAAATTGTCACGTAGATCTACTTTTTATTTAATTATTAATATCTAAACAATTAATTAAGAATAATTACTTTATTATCAAATCTCTTATTTAAAATGAAAGTACCTACTTTATTTTATTGCAGATGTAACCTTGTTTCATCTCCATATCTACAGCTGCAAACCAGCCGATATATTCGTAAATGGTTTGACATATATAGTCGGTCAATACTTAGTGAAAGTTATTTCGATTATAAACAAGCTGATTATGAGAAATATTTTTAGGCTCGTTTGATAAATAAGTTGAGCTTGAGCGATATAGTAATCGACTCGTTTATGTTCGTGAACAGACTCATTTAAAACTCGTGTAGCACTCGTTTAATTCTACTCGAATTATAATTGTTTAATACTTGTAAAATGGAATGCGAAAAATGTTGCAAAGATGGATGGCCTGTGTTATTGTATCAGTCACGCGTACATTTTGGATCTCGCAACCCATCAAAGAAGGGATGCATCAAACCCTCAAGAGCTGTGCAACAGAGGTTAGTAGACTACTCGAGATTTACAAAAATTTCGAGAGGGTGTCGTATCCCGTACTCATACCTGTTTCTAGAACAGAAACTCTAGAAACTTGAAGAATCTTTTTCTATAATTTTAAAGGCTTAAAATAACTAATTGTATGTTTGAAAAATCTTCAAATTTTATTTTGTTAGATGTTTGTATATAAAAATTATAATATTTCATCTCATTTTGCTCATAACAACTAATTATTTGTAATTTTTTCATATAACAAGTGAAAATAACTGATTTTCAAGAAATTTCGTAACTTTTTTGTGCCGTACCCGTTTCCTAATAATTTTAAAATTCATGTTTCCCGTATCTGTACCCGTACCCATTTACGTACTCGTCCCCGTATCCGTGCAAGCTATGAATGAGCTTTTATCTGTGAAAACTTATAAAGTCTGTTTAGTTAGGATTCATGCATTTAGTTTCCTCTCTAGTCCGAGTCTCTAAAACCTTGATAACTTCCACAAGCTGATCCACTCCACTATCACCAAGGAAACGGGGTTGTTCCAGCAGGAATTCAGCCAATATGCAACCTGCTAACCGGATGTCAATCGCTGTGGTGTACTCAGTAGCCCCAAATATGAGCTAAGGTGTTCGATAATATCTTGAACATAAATAAGATATGTTTGGCTCCCTTTGTACCAAGACTTTAGCACTTGAAAAGTCTCAAAGTTTCAACTGGTGAGTGTGTGGATTGACCAATATATTTTGAGGTTTTATGTCCCTCTGACAAACTCCTGTACTGCCATGAATGTAACCTAGGGCTCTGCAATAGTAGTAACAATTATATGACCCGCCTCTGTCCCAATACCATCCACAACAACAGCTTCTCTATGTTCTTGTCATCCCTGATTTTCTTGTCGTTCATTTCTTCACGCAATCTGTTCACTTTGACTGCATTAGGCTCGTCGAAGCCATCATAATAAATCAATGTGTTTAAAAACTTATTTCAAAATGCCCTTGAATAGTTCATCAGCTTGCCGATCTTGTAAAAATTTGCATTATATATATATATATATTACGTACTGCATCACCCAAAGTAATGTGGCAACAGATAAATCATCTTTATATATTAAGTCAGTGAGCCCATTACCATTTAAGTGTTGGGACTGAACGGGTTAGTTTGTCAAGCCTGGTAAGATCCATTGTGAACCGAACTCATGTATTTGAGCCGAGTTTGTGAATTCAAACTGAGCTTTAGATTAAAGGCTTGATAAACGAGCAGCTAGATTTGAACCGAGATCGAGTTAGAACAAATTTCAACGAGCCGAACTCGAATAGAAATTTTTTGAGCTCGACGATTCAAGCGCGAGTTAGTTTCAAATTTAGTCGAGCCGAATTCGAGCAAGTCAATTTTTGGCTCAACTCTGCTCGTTTGCAGTCCTACCCATACCTGAATTTTATTTCTATCTCTTCTAGAAATACAATCCATAGTTAATAATTTTTAATTTGAACGCTCTCAATGAAATCCTATGTAGGTGTAAGTTTTTTTTTTTAATAAAAAAACTCATTTTATTGAAGGATCGGGAAAAGCTCTCGATCAGTGGCAATTTACAACCCAAGAGCCTCACACCGAGGGGGATAGTACCAGCATCCACGCCCGCATCTACCCAAAAAAAAAAAAAATAAGTTCCTAATCTAAGATACAGAACAAATTACACTGAGCCACATGCTCTACCATTGATACCCACAATTAGCACCCTTTACCAATGAGCCATACACTCGATCTCTTTAACTCATTCAAAATATTGGAGAAATATTCTTGCTCATAAGAATAGAGACTATGTGTTAAACTATGATTGAACATGTTTTAAATTAAATATTTAATAATGATATTTTTTAATTACATAATTGATATTAAATTAATATATTAATATATATGTAGCACAGCCTATCATCCGATTAATCATTCCGATTAATTCTCACCTAGTCAATTAGTCGCTAGGCCCCAAGTCAACCACATAGGACCGCCTAGCGTCTTTTAAAACACTGATATCAAGCCGTAGCTAACTTTTATGTCCTACTTGTATTCCACACATTTATCGGAGTTAGATATGAATGCAAGAAGGAAATTAAGTTTTATATATGTTTGCGCAAACTTTTGATTTAAAGGCAATAAGTTATTTGTCATCAGGGGCGTAATTTGGTGGTACAGTGAGTGAAGGGTGATTTTTGACAATTCTCATTTCTAGAATTTGAATCTTGATGATTGGATGTATGCATTATAATTTATAGGGGACAGGGACTCTACTTGTCACTGGAGAAAACTTTTCTACTTTAGCGGGCGAAAGGTTTAAAATGCTCTTATTTTTATTCTGTGCAAATTATTAAAACAGAGGTACATTAGTCATTATCCATATATGAAATAAATAAAAAAGTAAATGAATAATTATTATTTTGACTAAGCAACCCCTGTCATTTATTATTTTATTTATAATGACTAATGTACCCCTGCTTTAATAATTTGCACAGAATAAAAATAAGGGCATTTTAGATCTTTCACCCACTAATGTAGAAAAGTTTTCTCCTGTGACAAGGAGAGTCCCTTTCCCCTAATTTATATTAATAAAAAAAAATTTAGAAAAGGGCAATAAGTTATTTAACTAAGGGTGTCGGGGGTATTACCTTGTGGAGATTTCTTCATCCATTCACTTGATGTCATTACATTATTAGTACAAATGTTAACTTGTGGGTGGATGATATCCGCTGGGGTTACATTTGGTACCCTTAATTTCAAGAGATTGTTGGTACAGATTTTAAAGAATAAGATATATGTTACGTGTTATTAATACTTATACAAATAGTGAATCAAACATCTTTTGTTGATATTAATTATGCTATCCCATTACTATACTAATACACTCTACCAGATGGGGAGGAGTCCATGGATAGTTTGTTCACTGATGTTATGGCTCAGTCCATGATACGTCCATATTGAGTAATGTCCTCCATTTTGTGTCGTTCTCTGTGGCCTGCTCCTCATCATCACCACAAATATCTGCGTGCAGGCCTTATTATTGATTGAATATAGGTGAGCACCCTTAGATGTTAAGACATCATGTTGTTTCTCTCTAATCTGGTTGACTTGATTTGTGGACCGTGATATTAGGCATTTATTTAGAGCAATAATAAGTGGAGCTGGCTGGCTTGATGGTTGTATATGCAATAAACTGAATACTTGTTTGGACATTGACAAATTCAAACAATGGGAGTTTGAAAAGAAACAAGCTGAGTGGTGGTGGTACCGATCAACATTAGACTTCATTTGGATAAGTGCTAGTGGCAAAAGTTGCACTTTTTAATGCCCAGAAGCAAAATGAATTAATTTTATTCTTAACCAATGCCGACTCAAAAATATCAATCCACATCGATCATGAAATTTAAAATGAAATAATACTTGCTCTGCTATCGAGACGATGGTCAAGTATCAAACAGTCTCATTCGTCATTCGTAACATTTTGGATTTGAAACACTCACAGTCACAGGTTGTTGGCCAACTGACAAAAAATCCACCCGTCATCTGCAAAGTCTCAGATTCGGAACCCCACATTGATGGTCGAGTGCGCGTGTGTATCTTCTTTAAATTTATCCTTTGTAATATAATGTCTAAACAATATATATACGTTGTGCTGTGTTTCTGATTTTTATTACTTTTTCTGTCCTCTTTTACATGTTACTTAATTGAATTTTTTTTTGTGCATTATTACTTATCATTTAATAATTTTCAATGCGTAATTAATATCAACATCTAGCTTAAAACATCAAACATTAATACCTTCTTTATCATAATCAATACAAAAATCATTCACCACCAATAATAATCTATCAATTTTACTTTTTACATGAATTTAAAAAAAAAACAACAATCACCAAATCATTAAAATTGTTAACCGCTAATATTAACTTCAATTTAATATATTCAAATTAAACTTAAGCCACGTATCGACGTCACTCGAGCATTAATGAGAGCGGACCAAAATTATTTACTTCATAATTCTCAAGCGCACTTCGCTCCCACGATCTTCCCATCTACCACATTTCCATCGGACCCTCATTTCTCTGGTACGTCCGTCACACTCCCCCAACCTCACAGCTAACTGTAATCTGCCGTTGGTTTTTTTGTGCCCGTTGAGTTGATTAGCTACATAGATTGATTTGTACAGCGCGCTTAATGATGCATAGTGTGATTTTTCAGAGGAGAAATGGAGGAATCGTTGCTTAGGAGTCACGGCATTGGGAGTAACTACCCGCGCAGAGATCTCACTCGACCCTTCAATCGCAGATCCGACGCCATTGCCTATGGCACACCTTACCAAAAGGCAGCTGCTCTTGTTGATTTGGTCAGTCTTCCTTTTTTTTCTACTAATATAAAAATTAATCGTAGTTGATTTTAGAAGATCATTTCACCACTATAAGTGCCCTAATGTTTGGTTTGGAGATGTTGATTTTTTACTTGACGTGATACTACTCTGTTTTTATGTTTACCAACTGCTTTGCTATGGGTAACTAAGTAGCCTAGAACTTGTGAATGTGCTTGTCTGTGTAGCTGTGAAATGACACCAATTTTGTCTACACGTGACTTAATACTTAAGGTAAGATTCCGGCTGGGGCTTTTATGCTTGTAGTTGTATTTAGCTTAAAACCTGCATATAACTGGACACTGTTAGTGACAAGCTCTCAAGCGTCTGAAACATTGTTAATTCACTGAACATTGTAAAAGCATTTTGAGTACTCGAGTACTGAATTTTCAGAAATCGTGAAGTATTCTTGCTAGCCAAAGCATATGGGAATATGTTGCATGAGGTAATTGTTCAACACTGACATGAAAGGAAGTCCAATATAAGAAGTAGGATGTGACATGCATCCACCTACGAAAATCTGAGGTTTATTTGACACTGAAAAAGTGAATTAAGACTGAAGAGATAATAAAAGTTCTTGACATATGCGGAAGTACACCAATCATGCTAGCAAAAGCCTATTTTGGTACATTTTCGAAAGGTTTCAAATTGCTTACTTCCCAGTTGGAACTGTTTCATTTGCAGGCTGAAGATGGTGTGGGTCTACCCGAGGAAATCCTTTATGAATCAAATTTTCAGAAAGCCGCAAAGTTTTACTTTCTTTATACTCGATTGGATTTTATTTGGACCCTCAATTTGTTTGCACTCATAGTTTTGAATTTTCTCGAGGTCAGTACATTGAGTTTCACAGGCTGTTGGTTTTTTTTGTTTCTGATGAACAAATAAAAAAAGACTTTCAATACGGTACCATTGTTTCATGGTTAAGCGCATTAATCCAGGAAAGATAACTTTTCAGAAACCTCTGTGGTGTGCCAAGTACTCAGTGGATTCATGCAGCAATAGAGAATACTTCTTCCTTGGGCAGCTACCTTATTTAACAAGTGTCAACTCTCTCATTTATGAGGTAACATTATATGTATTTGAATGCACCCAATAATCTAATATTTATGATCTTTTTTAAGTTCTTCTTCATTAGTTGATGCTATTGGTAGCCTGTCAAGCAGCCAAGTCAGTGGCATAGACATTATCTGGTTGAGTACCTCCGTCGCTAGATCTTTTATTTACCAGTCTAAATAAAATTTGCAGACAATTTTTTGTTTTTCATTGAGTAAAGTTATTATTACTGAAGCTTGCTCAACATAAAACAAAATGGATTAAATATTCTTTTTTAAGAAAAAATATTTTTTTAATTAAATGTAAATTACAAAGCACACAACCGACCACCAGGGGATAAATGGATTGAATATTCAGTGATAAGTTTCCCTTTTATCAAGTTTATTACTTTCTTTAAATTTGTGGATTAAATTTTTAAAAACTGGCTCTGATATAAAATGGAAATGATGAAATCTGTGAAACTGCTCAGTTTTAAAAAATCTTGGTTTATTAGCACCTTAATCTCAGTCGGGAAAACAGCTGATTAACAGAGCATTTGAAGATATAATAGTATGTATGTTTTATGCAGTGCGTGACTCTCACCATTCTCATTGTGTATACTTTCTTTCCGCTCGCATACGAAGGGTACAGAATCTTTTGGAAAAATCTTCTGAATAGACTTAAGGTAATATATTGTGAGTTTCTGTGATTACTTGTTATGGTGATACCTATATAACCACAGGAAACCTAGAAATTTTATAATGGGTAGTTGCTTTGCAAAATAATAAACAGCTTCTTACGATCAGAGTAGATCAATAAAGTGGACCCTCATAAATGGAAATCATTACTGACTAAACTGCTGTAAAAAGTTCTCGGTAGTCCTACTCCCTGAGAAAAAATCAACTTACTATAGAAACATTTATAATGAATATTGATGTTAAATATTTCTTAAGATTGAAAGCGAGGCAAATCGTTGCACTAGCCTCTTAGCTAATTTTCTAAATAAAGCATATCCTTGCTTTGACTGTATTTCTTGCTAGAGAATCTGGAGTACTTCGGTTAATAAGAGAATACAAGAGAACTGATATTTTATACCTGAACCTTACCTCTGGCTACGAGATGTTATCTGGAAACTATTGGAGCAACTAGTTCTGACATCTTTATTTATTCATCTCGAGGAGACTCGTGGAGTGACTGTTATTGCGTGAATAACTATGTTTAATTGACCAGAAACTCCCAACAGTTTCTTTAAACTACGTTCCCCTTAATTTTTTTTCTTTTCCTTTTTTCCCTTTCTTATCTATTTTGTATTTTGAATAGACTAGATGCATTTGGTATATTGATAAACATGTAATAATTCAAATTGTTTATAAGTAAATTACAGTGTTAAGTACATTCTGAGTCTCTAGAGTAATAATTTGATTGCTCACTTGCTCGCTTCTACTAAACAAATTTTTCATCCGGATGTTATCTAATGATTGCGTATGCATAATTTGCCTGACTGATTGATGTATTCTTCCAGATTCTTTTCCTGCTGATGTTGGTTGCTGATTTTGTGGTGTATTCTCTTTTTCTTTCACCATTGGGCATCACATCTCTTCCTTTTCGAATCGCGCCTTACATTCGTGTCGTCCTCTTCATTCTTAACATCAGGTATGGTTTCCAAGGGAGTATCATATTCTTCCAAATCACTTAGTCCATAATTTCAATTTCTAAATTTATTTTTTGACCGTGGGCTCTAAGGTCTTCCATATTTGGATAACTCTGCAAGTAGCTAATGGGTACATTTTAATGATGTAGCCAACATTCAAAGAATCCTGGTTAGAATTTTCCGATATCAGATTTAACCTGATAGTGCTATAATCAAGGGTTTAGCTTATTCATACAAAATTTCTTGCGATTGCATTGTAGACAAGGCATATAACCATTTAAGTTAGAGTTTCTTATGAGCAAATTTAACATTGATCCCCTTAATTGGGGGATCTCCCATTGTTAAATAACTGTAAATAGTTTATCTCAGAAACTATATGCATAATTTTCAGTGGTTGAAACGATATTAGACATGGCTATTTGTATGTTTTAATGATTTCCTGTCATGCGTGAAACCTCCAGCTACAAAACCACATCCCTTTTCATTTGTGTGTGTATGTATAACTATAGTTTTATTTTGACCCCCTTCTGGATTTATGTGGTTACAACCTTGAATTCATCACGTCATTGATAAGTTGAAATTATGTGCTGCGACAACTTTCTAAAAGCAATGTCTTCCCTTATGTTCCATGCTCATCCTTTATATGCTTACACCTGATTGGCAGAATGTTTCAGCACTGGTGGGGCTTAGGTTTCAGCCAATTTGTATGTTGAAACAGTTTTCAAAATATCAACTGCCTTAGGTCGGTTTTGTATCATGAATGTCTTTGTTCTCATGAGTAATAATTTCTTTGATGTTCCTGTCAAAATGTCAACGCTACTTTCAGGTTGATAAAGTTGATGACATGTGTCGGTTACTTTATCTTCTAGTTGAACTACGTTTCTGTGATAAAATACTTTGGAGGTACCAATTATGAAAAATAATATGGTAAACAGGTTGTATACACAGTTTTAACTTCTTGTTCTCTTCTTTCTTTTAGGGAGTTGCGACAAACCATGGTCATCTTAGCTGGAATGTTGGGGACATACCTCAATGTTATGGTTAGTTCAATGGATTCAAGAGAACATGAACACACTCAGAGAAGATTATATATTTACCTTGATATTTGCTTCTTCTGTTCGTCATCTTTTTTAGTAAACTATTCTTGCTTTGACATTTATATTGCACATGAAAGGCTGTGACTATGTAAGTCTTTGAGTGAGACCTCAAGTTTGTTCTTTGCTCTTATGCAGGTTCTAGGACTTCTATTTCTTCTTTTCTCCAGTTGGCTAGCCTATGTCATATTTGAGGATACACAACAGGGGAGGGAAGTATTTCCAACTTACGGGGCCACCTTGTACAACATGCTTATTTTGTTCACCACTTCCAACTACCCAGATGTTTGGATTCCTGCATACAAGTAAGTAGCATATGAAATTATATGAGATATCTTGTAACACGATAAACTCTACTTCTATGCTGAATTAGTTTAAGCTCGTTTGATGCAATATGTGCGACTTATCCAAGGCCGGAATTAACCAAGGCCGGAGCATGACTTCATACATGTCTCGATAAGTTGTGGCTGATAGCCAAGTCCTCATCCTCTTGTCATTTCCCCCTTTTATTTTGAGACATCTAGATGTATGCAAGGAATATCCCCCTGTATAAGGGTGTGGTCTAAATTACTTCAGATAAAGACCAATGCAGTTTGGCATAGATATGCTGAGAATCTTATGCAGTTAGTCTTGAAAAGACTCTAAATGCTTGGCCACTTAGTTTGATTGCCATTTTGGTACGTAACAGTTGAAAAATTACTTTCATAATTATTTTTGTAAATGCCTTTAATCCATCTTCTGCGTTCCGAATATTCAAAAGATTTTGCTTTGCCCTTAATGCGAGTGCACAGAGGATAGGTTTTTTTAATTTTTTTTGTCTTCTTTCCAAAATATATAAAAAAAGAAAGTACACTTATTTGTGTTCTTATTTGAAGGGCTTCACGTTGGTATTGCCTATTCTTTATTCTCTACGTGCTACTTGGTGTTTACTTCGTCACCAACTTGATTCTGGCCGTTGTGTACGATAGCTTCAAAAGTGAGGTACCATTATCAACTATCTACTTATTTTGAGATAAATATGATGGATTTGTGGGAACTTTTTCTCTAGGTCCATAGATGAGTGATAACTCATAGTCATAAGGAGTCTGCTTTACGTCTCGGGCATGTCGTTGACATTTTTCATCTTTCAGCTAGCGAAACAAGTTGGTGAGATGGACAGTATGAGGAAGAAAAACTTGGCTAAAGCTTTCAATCTTATAGATGATAGAGTAAGTTGTATGTCTCATCTATATGCACATTGCACTAGTTCCAATTTTGATATTCATCCTAAAAAATGTTATCATTCTGAGCGGTGAAGTAGAAAATACGAGCTGGAAGGTAAATCATTTATCTAGGTACAGGGGATGTCCTTGTATTTTTGGTCTTCATGAGTGCGCTGCCAATGTAATTTGTATAGGGTGTTTATTTTTTCCTGAAGTTTATTTACCCAAAATTCTTCTCCTCCACTTAACTTTGATTGCTAATGTGGAGCAAAGAAAATATTATAGTGCATTGTTGCCTTATTTAGTGACTTTGCCTGCCATGACCTCAACCAGTCTCAGAAGCAATTATAGTGACTTTTCCTGCATTATATTATAGTGATACACTATCTATATTAATTGTAAGAAGCAATTTAATGACTTTGCCTGCCACATTGTTACTCTCAGTCTCAAAAGCTACTATCTTAATGGTTTTATCTGATCAGAGGTTTAATTTGAAATCCAAGTACCAAATTCAGCTTCATTGTTGCGTTTGATTCTTGTCTGGGTTCTTATATTTAATATAGTTTTTTGCTTTCTTTGGATGTGCATGTACTGTGTTTTTCAATCTGTTGATACTTATCCTTAACATGAACTCAACCAGAAGGTTGGATACCTTCAAAAAGAGCAATGCATTCGTCTATTTGAGGAACTGAATAAATACAGGTGGGCCTCTTATCCACTTAACTTGCGGTAGTTATTCTCTTCACATTTTTTCTTAAATTAAATAAACAGGCCTTTAGCACTTTTGTGCAAGAACCTGGTTAAAATGAAATCCAAATTACATCCCTTTGAGCTTAAGCACCATTACCTCTTAAGGTATGCTGTGAGCAGAATCTTCATTTCTCAATTCAGTTCAATTGTTACTGTATGACGGAATATCCTATAAACGGTGAGCCCCCCAGTTTTTTACCTTGTAAAAGCCTTATCTCTTTAGAAAGTCTGGCTTGACTGTAATGATGTCTGCACCATTCTGCTGAGAACATAGATAAACTTGCAACATGTAAACAGCTGGTGACAGCCTCATGGAATATTTTGAGTTAACTTGAGTGTAAAGTAAAAGAGCATATCACTGTTGACCAGATCATCATATTATAGATTTTGAGTCTGAGATTCTGGGTTTATTTTCATCCGTTGTTTATGTCTAGGACACTACCAAAAATAACGAAGGAGGAGTTTGAACTGATATTTGATGAGCTAGATGACAGTCATGACTTCAAGGTATTTTGTTTTCTTTAGTGTTACAGTTTAATTGCGAATGATTTTTTCCTACCATGTCAATGAAGTTCTCTCTTTCTGTTCCTTTTGTTTTTGTTGACAGTATTACCACTATCTCTTGCAAAATAACTTGGCCGA
>NQLW01000005.1:20111-68384 GCA_002312845.1 Kalanchoe fedtschenkoi
AGCCGACTCAAAATCGACATATATAAACAACTTCCACAAGCAGACAACCGAAACTAATCGCAGGACATTGACAGGGAAATCAGAACGCCGTGACCAGATCATCGGATGACACCGCTTAGTCGAACCCGAGCCAAAAATCAAAAATCTTCAGATGACACGGCATGGTCGAATCCACAACCCGAAGAGAAACCACCACAAGTCGTAGGAAACTCGTTCGTTCGGTAGGGTAATAGTGAATGGTAATCGTGAATGAAATTCACTGTAGATCGATGAGTTTATATACAGAGAGATATACACTGCCAAATATGACCGTTGGAGTTAAACGGATCTAACGGTGTAAATTTCATCATAGCTTTTTTACTACGCATATTATTTGTTTCCTAAAGTTCACAATTACACTCAGTCAGTCCGAAAATTAGATCACCTAATTTTATTATATTATTTATCATTCGGATGAGGGACATTTCTTTTTATATAGTAAAAAAATCAACGCTTTACTTTAATAAAATATTAGGTATTTATGTCTGTGTAAAAAACAAACACACAGACTTATTTCTTGCACAAATTTCTTTGGAAATATTAGCATAATGTGGTACACCATTTATTTTGATAAATTTCAAAATCTAATTCAACAAATTGAAAGTAAATTAATCTACTTTAATTACTCAAAAATTTTAAAACTGACTCACGTAGTTTATTTTAATTCAAATTCTTATTCAACCGAATCTAATATCAGAATTATTCGGTTATTCAATTTTAGTAAATTAATTAATTTTAGTAACTGATTCGGTTATTCCGTTGAATTAATATATTTTGATACTTTTAAGGTCACGTTTGGTAGCAGGTATTGAAAGTGGGATAGGATTATTAATACAGATGTAACGTGTTTGATATGACATAAGGATGAGTATTAATAATCTCAAGTACAAAATTGATAATCGAATCATTATAGTCTAATTTTTCGTTCATATTGATAATATTTCGAACCAAAACTGATTTCATTAAGTTTGCTTAAATGTTTGAAAATACTTATCATTAACTTGAATACAACATTTAATTTGGTTAAATAATATATTTATTTCGATTGATGTCTATTTTTATGTGAAAAGGACAATTACTTTGAGCCTTAACTACAGTCATCTAAATAATACAATATCCAGGTTCAACATTTTTTTATATTTTGTAGATAATATTTTAGAATTAAGATAACATAAAAGGGAAATAGAGAGAGTTTTACTCATATTTTGTTAAGATTTTCACTTTTTCTTTTTTAGGCTAGCCAAATTATAAAGGGGAAGAATTTCATTCCAAGGTGGCAGAGGTAAATTAAAGTTTATAATAATTAAGATAATGACAGTTTAAGTGGAATAATCAAAATTACTTAGAGTTACATGTAACTTTTTCAATTTATATAAAAAGAGAAAATAATAAATTGAAAAAAAAGAAATGTAAAAAATTGTAAACTACAATTCAACAAACAAAACGACAAATACAATCATAATTTATATATGATTATATTCAACAATAATATTTAGAAACAAATGTTTAGTTTAGACATGAATTAATTTATTTTTTTAGTTATTTTCCTTATGACATATTATAACGCATTGATATCTAAGTAAATGATGAATTAGATGTTTAATCATATGGAAAAATGATTATGACATAACTAAATGACGAATAAGATGTTTAATCATACGGAAAATTCATTTTATTTCTCAAAATAAATATATAATTAATAATTAAATAAAATTATACTCGATAAAATATTGAATACTAACAAACAATTGTATTCAACTTACCCAAAGGCAAATCGATCTCACATGTTCTAATTTGGATAGGAAACTAAACAATATGTTACATGTCATCCGCTAGCAAATATAAGTTTAATTTTTGATCGAGAATTAAATATAGGGATAAAACCCAAAAGGGGCCTGAACTATCACTACTTACCCAATTGCGGTCAGAACTATCACGATTTTCAAAAAGGGTGCGATGAAAAAAAAATTAACTGATTTTCTAAAATAAAATTTACCATTACATTTCTAACCTAATATTATTATAAAACTTAGATTTGTGTGCGAAAATTACGTCATTTGGTTATCAAAATAAATTATATCATTTTGCGCACATAAAGAAAAAGACGTCTTTTGATAACTAAATGACGTAATTTGCGCACACAAATCTAAGTCTTATAATAATATTAGGTTTGGAATGTAATGGTAAACTTTAATTTAGAAAATTAGTCCAATTTTTTTTTTCATTGCACCCTTTTTGGAAATTATGGTAGTTCTGACTGCAATTGGGTAAGTGGTGATAGTTCAGGGCCCCTTTTGGGTTTTTCCCCTTAAATATATGAATGAAGATTTGTCTTTTTATTATCAAATTGATATTTTTATTAATTTTTATCAATTTTAATTAGATTAATAATGATAACATATAAATATATGAAATTGATAATAAAATATTATTTAACTTCTAAGTTCAAATAAAAATTAATGTGTGATTGCTGATAGCGCAGCATGTAAGCATCCAAAAAATTCATAGAGATAATAGATTGTGCGTACTTTAATACATATAACATTTAAATGTCAGTTTGGATAATTTCTTATTTATACATTGATTATTTATTTAAAGATTTTATGTAAACGTACATGCGTCTTATATTTTATATTAACATATTATTAAAAGTTTAGATAAATTAAATTAACCAACGCGTGTTTCAGAAATGAAAGGTGAAAAAAATAATGGTACAATATTATTATTGAATTAATGTACAACCTGTGATTGAAATTTTATAGATATATGAATAGGTAGTGTATAAATAAAGAGATAGATACAAATTATGAGAAAAAACTGATATCTTATAATTTTACCAAAAATATATTTTTATTTTTAAAAAATATTATAAATTGTAAAATTTAGAAATAATTTTGTAATTTATAACAAAATTAAAATGGTTGTGAGTTGTGACACATAAGATCTTGAGGGTCAGGATGCGCAATAAAACTATACTTTTAAAAAATAAAATATTTAAATTGTTTTTAATCTTAAATAAGAATTAGGATTTCCAGATTTAAAATATAAAAAATAAATTATCAAAATAAAAATTAATAACGTTTCAATAAGAATATGATTAAATCACTTAGTACCAGAAAAATGTTTATTGAAACTACTTATTATACATCAGAAAGATGAAGATGTATTTATTCGTCCCAGACATTACATTTTAAAAAATATATGTTAATTTCTATGAATCAAAGTAAACAGAAAAACAACTGAGAATTCTTTGAGAATTTCTATGTCATCTCTTTATTGATTCACGTGTTAAAATACATATTATATTTTTAAGAATAAATAATAATAATAATAATATAACTAAATATTATTTTAAAAAATATTGTCAATGAATTTCTGTTTATGTACAGCACGTGTAGGTCATTGTCTACTTTTTTTTGCAATTAATAAAGTATTAATATCTTTTTTACAATAGTAAATTATAAATTGGAACAAAACATTTTATTAGAACATTTAATAGAACAAAACATTATATTTTTAAGTATTAATACACAGTATGAATTCTGAATTTAGTTGGAACTCCAAATTAATAGAGCAAAACATTTTAAGAAATTAATATCGCTCAAACTCAGTAAAATAAAGAAAGAGTAGTTTCAAATATCAAGTTTCATACAAATAATTATAATCATTATTCATTCTATTTATCTTTTTTTAAAAATAAACCTTTACTTATCTATATAATTTTCTTTGATAATTAAACTTTATCATCTTATTAGTTTTTTATCAAAGTTTAGCGTTGCACCCAGAAGTTTCACATGGTGGAATTCAAAAAAAAAAGTTCGGGAACCAACATCACAAATAGTTCAAAAACCAGTAAAACCACCACGAAACCGGTACTCAAATACCTACACCATAAAACCACCGTCATAACAGGACACAGAACATTTTAATGCAAACAAACAATAAAAATTAAGAAGAAAAAAATCGAATTATAAGCACAAAGAACTCAAAACTATATTGAACATACCTATATTGAAGTCTGAACTCAAAATCATCGAATCATTCACACATGTCTCAGATCTCTCACACAGAGGTGTCATTGAGCCATGAGCTCTGATACTATTTTAAATTTGGAATTAGCTCTTACTGGATTGTTTCGCCATGAATCAATCGGTTTACGAAGATTGATGTGGTGAGATGATTACTTGACTTCAACTGAAGTGCGAGTCCTGAGAAGGGGTTGTTTGGTGAACGGTTATATACCGGTTGCCTTTTGGGCCTGGTTGGCCCATTAACAATACGGCCCATTAAAAAAAAGCTAATTTTGTGGCATGCCATTCATTTGTCTCATGAACTTTTTTTCATGAACATTTCAACCCCACTGAGTAAATCTTATTTCAACTCCACTTGCAAATTGATATTTAGATAGATTTTTTATCAAAAGAAACAGATGAAAGATAATTATATCAATATTTAATCAGTAATAGAAAATGTGATCTAGATTTTTTATTACGTAACTTTATTACAAATATGATTAAATATATATCTTATGAACCGCTTAGTGCGGATGAAATTGTAATCACAAATCATCTTTCCACGTTAACACAAAGCAGCCACGTTAACAAGCCTACAGTCAACATTGTTTAGGACAACACTATCTGAACTATCTGATTTGTTGAAGATGGTGTGATAAGAAATTTGGTTTAGGATGTTGTTTAAGATTAATTAGTTAATTCATAAAATATAAATGATTTTATTAAATTTACTGAGTATAAAAATTAATTGAGTATGAAAAGACATCGTTTTGTTTATGTGAACGAAACTGACAAAACAGTGTAATTTTCGTGTACACATCCAGTTTTTATAATAGTATTAGTTTAGAAGTCTAAATGAAAATTTTATTTAAAAAAATTAATCAATTTTTTTCTCTTGCACCATTTCCTGAGTTTTGAGAGAAAATGAGAAAAATGATTTGAAAAGAGGCGAAAAGAAAGGGGAGAAAAGGAGAGGAAAGCTGAAAAAAAAATGTTCCTCAGTTTAAGAAGGATTTGGATGGGATAATGGAGAAAAAATATAATATAATTATTAGATTGTTCTTGTGTTTAAATAAATCAAGGGATACATGAAGGTAAAATCACAATTTTACTTTTTTATTTCTCTTCCCTCACCCTCTCTCTCTCTAAATCTCTCCAAAATAGGAGGAAAGTGAATGAGATTCCAACAATCATCTCAAATTCCTCTGAATCTCTCTTTTAAAAAATTCAAGAACAACCTAACTGGTTTTTGTTTTCTTTCCTCTCATTCTCTTTCTCTCTTAAAACCAACTAATGAATAATACCTAAAGACTCCATTATCAGGAGGCAGGGGCGGAGCCACTGGGCGGCAATGGGGTCGGCCGCCTCCCCGAATCCCACATAAAACACTTATGTCTATGTAAAAAAAATTATATATATAAAAGATAAATTTACAAGCTTAATTTCAATTAAATTTTTAATTTTGCCCCCCCCAAATTCAACTAAAATTTTAATTATGTAATTTTACCCTGTGAAAATAAAATTCTTAATCCGCCACTGTCAGGAGGGTGTGTAATTATGAAAAAAATAAAAATTTAAAAACTATAAAAAAATAATAAAATTAGAAACGCGTGATGGATGGTTCAACTTAGAATTTTTCAAGATGTGGATGGTATAATTGCAGTATTTGATGGAGCACTTTCGAAAGACATAAATGAAGTCACACAAAAGTGGTCATATGGACGTAGCACAGTATTGGTGGTGGATCGTGAGATGTTCTCCATTACACAAGTCAAGTAGTGTAGTGTGGTGTGTAGGTCTTTGATAAGTTGGTCATACGCGGTAAAAACGCCCGCCCTATTCACTCACGCCACGTGGAGCCGATTATATCAGTTGAATACATGTGCTACAGTGCTAGCAATTTGTATGTAGGAGCGAGTGGTAAGAGTCTCTGAAGGGCAGATTGAGAGTGATTGAAGAGTCGTAAGAGTGTAATCTTCAACCCTAATTATTTCCTAACTTGAGAGAAGAAAAGTGTCAAAAGTGTTTATTTATGGACCTCACCCACCACAACCACATTCAACTCTTCCCCCACATTATCACTCTCTTCCCTTCCTTACATCTCACGCATAAATACCACGCACTCATCGCACAAGAAGATGGAAATAATCAAAGTCTCATATAGGTGTAGCTAGCTAGTCTCTCTGCTCACTGATGGATTGGTTCTCCTGGCTTTCGAAGACCAAGCTCGAGCTGACGCTGGTGTATGATTACGGGGTCGTGTTCGCGTGCAACGAGCTGACGGCAGAGGATGTGGCGCATTTCGACCATGAGTTCCTTCAGAGCATGGGGATCGCGGTGGCCAAGCACAGGCTGGAGATCATCAAGCTGGCTAGAAGCGAAGCTGCTGCTGGGAGGGGCAAAGGCGGGGTTTCGGGCCGCGTGCGGGACGCGATAGAGAGGACGAGGAGGAGGGTGGTGGAGTGCGCCAGGAGGGTTATGGTTATGTCCCAGGAGAGGGGTTTGAAGACGGGGCTGGTGAAGCGGGAAGGAGGGGAGAAGGATCATCAAGTGTTCATGCTGACTCACCACTCACATAACGGGCAGTGGGATAGGGACGTGAAGGCGGGTGTGGGTTACAGAAGCCCGAGGATGAAGTCGGGGCCGCTGGAGCGGAGCGGGCAAGCTAGAGTCAGAGGTCTCGGCAGCAGAGGTCACTCCGGTCCTCTGGACAGGTTCAAAGTAGGCCGAGGAGCATCAGGGCCGAGCGGGTACGCGAGTAAGAAGAGCCCAGTTGTGCCTCTAACGCCGCGGGTATCCGGACCCGTGGATGCGGAAGATGGCATCGATACCTTATGGGCCAAGCTATTTCAAGACATGAAGCCCACCTGATGACCCACAGATACCTGATGGATTTAGTATCAGGTGCTGGATTTAGTTTGAATAGTTAGCAAACAAACGAAATCATTTTGTTTTGAACCGTACAGTAAATTGAACCGTACAGTAAATTGCAATGCAGCACCGGATCCAAATCTTACTTCGTCTATCAACTTCCACATTTGCCTTGTTCTTATGGAGAGATGATTGTTGTGAACCAACATCCTTCTGTTCTAAAATATCGTTCGTCAAGTTGTTAAGATAGTTAATTAATTGCGCAGTGTCAAAATGTTATGTATAGCGGATGAATTATTTCAAATTTACAACACTGCTCCATATAAGTCTATTATACCCCAAAACTATAAAAAAAATGAAAATTAAAGAAAATAAAAATTTTTTATTTTTTTATTTTTTATATAATTATAATTTAAATTATGTTTTATCATTTGAATCAGTCCGAATTCAATTGTATAACTCAAAAAAATTCAATCTAATTGAATTTAATTGGTTGAGTTAAATTCCTACCGAACTGTATTATTATGATTATCTCATCCATACACTGAACTCGCACCATATATTATTCCATACCATATTTGTGATCATGACAGAAGACGAGATGAAAGGAGATCAGCCAAAGCCACTACTTGGGAAGCTGTCTGTTGTGAGCTAGGAAAACGACCACCACCACCGACTGAGCCACACAGCCGCCCGGATTCGGGGTGTGGTCCCTAGCAGTATGAGAGAATACCACGTCAACATGTTTTGGGGCAAGGATTGGAAGACAGACCGGCATCAGCAGAGCAAACCCACATGGTTTGCTCAACATTCCATCATCCACCCGTTTCCTTGTGTTCCTTGTTTGGTTTCAATCCAATCAATTACCCCCAGAAATGAGATTGGGGGTGGAGTTAGCCGAGTTGGTACACAAAGAGCAGACTGGAAGAATCACTTGATCAAAATTGAAGACCATGTTCAAAGTAAAACACATACCAGGTGTTCCAGCTACGCAACAGTCTTGTAGATTCATAGCCCTGCAAAAACCGAAATCAAAAACCGTACAAACTCATCAATCAGATTGTCAACAGCATGATTCAAATCCTGATGAAGCTGACATTTACTCAAACTCACCACTTCATGCAGATGCGGAGAACAAAATCAACTGGTCAGATACCCCTGCAAAACTGAGCAGGCCACAAATTCGAAACCCTAACAATTCTATACACAATCCAACCACAGCAGATGTGACCTTCAGACACTTCAATTGAAGAACTTAGGTGACTGCAAAATCTAATAGTAGCTGGCAAATCCATTTCTGATGCATTTATGGGAGATAAAAAGATCCGCAAAGATCCTTCAACTGCCGGCCAGTTTCAGAAGAAGAAGAAAACTAATCCTAATAGACGATCAAAGAAAGGAAGACGATAGCAAGTTGACAAGGAGCGACTAGTGAGGCCAATTAACCGATCACAGAAGTGTGAGCCGGCATCACTTCGGCCAGCCAGATGTCGCCTCACGAATCATCCGCTTTCGACATGACGGAAAGCCGGCTAGGCCTGGGCTGGAACGCGGATCGTCTCCGCTGCTGGTGCGACGACGGCCGAATTAGCGCCGCTAGGGCACGCTTGACCAAATCCCCCTCCACGGTCCCGATCCTCACCAGCGAATTCGTCATCGCGGACCGCCGCGCGTTCAGCCGATTGCTGGCCGAGAACGCGGCCGCCTGACTGGCGCTGGAACTCTTGTGCAAGCTGCAGCGGAAGGAGCCGGGATGCGTGGTCGGCGAGCACATACACATCCGCTTCCCGCTCGACGCCTGGCCGCCGTTTCCGGCGCCGCTCGTCGTCTCCTTCCTCACCACCTGATCGCGCGACACCGCCGAAATCGACCGGCTGGGAGAAATCGCGCGCCGCTCGAAGCCGAATCTGACCGAGTGAGACGTCGGAGTGGCGGCGCTGCTGCGAGTGGCGGCGGTTGAGTTCCGGAAGCAATTGATGGTGGGAGACGAGAAGGTTGATGCCGATGACGAAGCGAAGCCTGACGATGATGAAGCGAAGCCGGTAGCCGATGACGACTTCACTGAGGCGTTTGATTTTCTTCTGGAGGACGAAAAAGCCATTGCTGCTCGCGGCGACTGCTCTTCGCTCCCGCGATTTGTATCGTCAGGGTGACGAGGGTTTTATAGTGCGTGCTTTACAATTTCCGCTTAATTATAATTTGGATTAAAAAATTGTAGTTAAACTAAATCTAATTCTTAAAATAATAAAAATCTGAACTCTTAAATTGCAATTGCTAATTACTTTTTGTCTACTAGAATAAAAATTTTAATAAATTACTGTGTGCATGTTTGGTACACTATATTATTTATATATGTATTATTCAAACCCCATATAAATAATATCATGTATTATTAATACGAATTTTCAAATATAAATTTTTTCTTTCTACATTATTAATATGTATTTTTATTCTATACCAAACACATCACTCCATAATATTAAAAATATCATTTCGTTTCTAATACATGCTTGAATGTATGACATGATATGTAATTTAGAAGTCGGTTCTCTATAGATTTTAATAATTTCAAGATTTCATATTGTTTACTACTTTATAGTTTTAAAAATTCAAGGTTCAAAATTTTCTTATCTTGTTGTATTTTTAAAATTTAAAATATTTAAAATATAAAAAGTCTGAACCCCTGAGGCTGGCATAGGTAAAGTTTAAGTGAAAGAAAAATAAGTAGGAAAGTAAATTACTAAAATACTAAATTGAGAAGCAATTTCTTTGTTTAAATTAGGTTGAATTTTGTTGTGTAAAATACTAAAATACTTCTTATTTTTAATCAAAATGTCTTTTATGTTTTTCATTTAATTTTTCTAATGTCAACTTTCCGTCAATCGAATAAAATATATATTCTCATTTTTCCTCAAATTTTTCTTATATCTTAAAACTATATAATCCTGAAATTTCAAATTCCTAAAATTAATTCAAAAAATATTATATATATACTCAAATACTTAAGTTGAATAATGTATGAGAACTAATGTTCTAAAAAGCGCTAAACAATGTTAGGCGGTGAGCACAACACTTAGCGATTAATCGGCTAAGCGGGAATTAATTGGAATGACTAATCGGACAGTCAATCGCAGTTGTATATATTAATAATTAATTATAAACATATATGTTTAAAAACTATTATTTTCACAAAAAATTAAGTCTTAAACAATTAATCGGCTAGGCGATAGGGGAAACGTTTCAACACCGCCTAATAATCAACTAACGATTAATCAATGCGAAACGGAAAATTTTAGAAAATTGATGAGAACATATCCAATTTCCCCATCTACAAATCACAAGTAATTGGGCTCTATATTTTACTTGGAGTGGGATTTGATGAATTGGGCACTGAAATGAGTAAGCTCCTTGTTGTCAAGAAAGTGATAGGGTCTGCTGTGAACAAGCACTGAATCTGACATTTGAGTGATGAGAGGGTTCCATTGAGAAATGATATCTACAAAGTTTGTCTAACAATCTTAAAATTAGGAATTTGATTATGATTCGAATTTTATTGATACCTCATGAGTCATATATTCAAGTTTTGATGGTACAAGCTGATTCACAACGAATACAGTTTTACTATCAAAATGCAGGGAGTGTGAGATTTGACGGAAAAAGATAAATGAAAATGAAAAATGTTGACGTGTAAAGGTGGCCGTTGGTTATGCTCAACAGCTAGTTGGTACTTGCTATGGTATTCAGGCATACATTGAGGCCATCTTTTTGAAGTTTAGTTTGTTGTCTACTCCATGTTCGATCAAGTGACGCACTTAGTCAATGGATAACACTTCAAGTTGGTTCGCTTCTCCTATCCGCTGCATTTGGAAGTTTCATACACAAAAGCACAATGTGCCAGCCAAATCACTTTACTTTGTGTCCATGTTTAATATGGCGTCAGATGGTTCGCACTGAGTTTATATTGAAATTTTTTGTTATCAGTAAAATTTTTCATAGAATGAGAAAATGATTAATAAATAATAGGTACACGTGACGTGAACCACATACAAGACTTTTCATTTGTAGACATAATTTTGAAAAAAACCAACTTCTAAACATAGAATATCACTCCACACATATATTATTTACAAAAATTCATATTTTCAGTAATGCACGGGCCTCCATCGACATGTTATTCAAAAAAGTTATACTGACTTTTACGAGAAAGTAAATAGTTCAACATTATAATTGAAATACTCCACTCAGATAATGTTCATTATTCAAATCCCTCTAATATGTATACAGAGAGGCCCGCCGCCCTACTTACATTATAATCTTGCATGACACTTACTTACATTATAAGGGGAAAATTCTAAAGAGTTTTTGAACTATCACTTCTTATCCAATTATGACTAAAAAAGTGTAAACCTTTAAATTTTCTTAACACCGTTAGTCTGAAACAAATACCGTTATAAAAAAAAATGTGGACCCCACAAAGACTTTAGAAGAAGATTGAGATTCATTGGTCATACCGCAAGCGGGGAAGCTCGACAGGAAGTACCGACCATAGATATTACTGATACATCGATTCACAGTTGTTGACGGTCTCGCCGGATTTCTTTAACTTGTCAGCGCCATCGCCGACGAGATACGTAACAAATTGGGGTGAGCTTATAACCAATCTCAATGAGGAGAAACAGCCGCGGCGGGGATGTGAAGCATCTTATTGAACTGACCGTTTTTCTTCTCTCCATCGCCATTGTATGGCACTCCGTATGATGAAATCGCAAGAGTTATGTCTCTCTATTGCTACTCCGGCTTACCGGAGACAAATATGTAGTTACTCAGCTGATGCGCCAACACTAAAATCCCGACGCGCTGCTGCAGAGATGAGGAAGAAGGTCCCCGCTCCACATAACCAAGTTATATTACGTTTATAGCCAAGTTATAAATCAATAAGATGGTGGAAATAAAGCCATACAACCAAAGCTTCAGATAACCAGATCAAAGCAAATCTCTACCCACCACAACCACAATGTACACACTCCACCCTCAAACATGGCCTCCCCGCTAGCTACTATCTCTGGCCTGCCACGGAACCGACGACCGCTCGAACGGGTGGTCGAACTGCTTGGTGTAGACGCGGTGCCTGCGCTCTCTCGCGTATATGACCCAGAATATCAGCGAGAGCATGACCGCAGCCGACACCATCGCCAGCCCGATGTACACCCATTTGCTGTAGAGCCGCAGGTCCGGGCAGTGCTCCCTTGTGATGTCCGTGAACGTCTGCCGCACGAAAGTGCAGTCCTGTAGGTCCACCAAGAAGGGCCCGTACTGGTACAGCGCGTAGCTTATGTTCACCGCGGCCGCCAGCTGGCTGTACGTGTCCGGAGTTATACGCCCAGGCGTCGTACAGTTTCCGGACGCCGATACTTTGCACACATAGTTCTGCCACACCTACAGCAGATCATATAAAGAGTGTGAGTCTCAATCATGTAATAAATATACAAGAAAAAATTAAAAATACCGAATTTATTCGGATCTTACTGCTGTCGCATTGCTGAAGTCAAGCTCCCCGGAGGAACATTGCCGGTTCGAGTGGTCGGAGTTGAATGGATTGCAGAGAGCGGGTAACGGCGGTCCGGACTGGTTGAAGTACAAAGGCGGGCCAGCCTGGGGCGGCACATCCGTGTTTGATATGTTGATCACGAGATTTACCACACTGACTAGCTGATACGTGACGTCCTTGGTTCTCAGCAACGCTTCTTGCGCCGTCACGTTGTCTACGCAAGGCAGGATGTCGTCCAGAGCGGTGTGGGCCAAGGGGTACTGAACCCACTCGTCCATCGCGACGCATGTGTCCGCAACCACACTGTCAGCAAAGCAGCAACAACGACAAAAAATTAAGAATAAGATCGCACACAAACATCAAATGTTGGAAGACGTCGGAAGTGTTCTTCTAACTTGTGGAGGAGGAGGAAAACACCGCAGAGAATAAAAGTTCCGGCCACCAGAAACCACCCGATGATCACCAAACTGCAGGCATCAATATTTCAAATCGTTACCCGAAATTTAGCTACTGAAATTTAGGATTCAAATTCGTTTAAACACCGTAATACTCACGTGTAGACGAGGCAGCGAAGCCCGAAGAGGGAAAACACTGCAGCCGAATAAACAGGATGTGGCGTTAGCTCACTCACATTCGAAGCAGGTCAGTTAAATGTGAATATGGAAGAAGAACGTGGTACTTACAGAATCCGAGAAAGGTCAGAAGGAGCATAACGGCAGCTACAATGACGAGTGCGAGCCCCCTGTGTAGCCAAATGTGAGTCAAGGTTTCTTACAAAATGAGTGATGAGACTGATTTTGAAACTCGGCTACTTACACGGTATCCAAGACTTTCTGTATGCCCTCCGAGTTTTTATGGGTTTCCGAACCCAGCGTAGTAGCGGAGGAATTGATTTTCTGCTGTATAGCGTCAATGCTGGACAAAACATCGTTCGGTAGAAATTTCGAGTCCACTCTGATCGCCTTGGCGGCCGCCATGTAGTCTGAAACATTCTTGAGCTTTTCCACAGTGGCGTCAGCTTGGCTTACGATGTACGAGAGGGTGTCTGATGTCTTGCTGTGGAAGTTCCCCTGGCCGGTGTACAGAACCACACACCCAACGCTGAGGAAACCGAAATAAAGTCAGAAACTTGCTAGAAAATCGTGTTTAAGTACATGCTGGTTCGGAAACGAGTCAGGAGGCGCTCACATGGCACATATCGTGAAGAGAATCAGGATGATGAGGGAGAGGGCGTAGGCCACCCGTGAATATCCGTATGGCTCTCGGGGACAGCAGCAGTAGCAGAAGCAGATGCAGGACAGGCATATCCCGAATAGAACAAACCAGGCTCCCGCGACCACGAACAGCGGGACAGCAGTGAACCCGACCGACTGCAATAGTCAGCAAAATAGATATGAGAAAAACAGCAACGATTTCGATCCAGACCAATCAAGAAATACTGATCACATGTAAAAGCAGCTAGCCTATATTGTACAGAAACTCCGAGTGAGAGCCGTTCCCCGTAACCATTTCTGGAACGCAAATTCCAAATTTTTAAAAAAACTTCTCCTACAACTTTAACGGCTTACAATTACTAACTGTATGTTTGAAAAATCTTAAAAATTTGCTTAGATATTTGTGTTGGATGTCCGTATATAAGAATTATAATATTTCTATCCCATTTTTTGCTCATAACAACTAATTATTTGTGAATTTCTCAAGTAACAAGTAAAAATAATGGATTTTTAAGGAATTTAGTAACAGTTTTTGTGTCGTACCCATTTTTCTAATAATTTTAAAATTCACATTCCCCACATCTGTACTCGTACCCATTTACATACCCGTAACCATATCCATTCAACTTCGGCAGCTACATATACAAACCTGGGATTTATCCGCAGCGCTGGGAAATGAATGACAATGGCAGCCATGGAATTTAGATGTGAATGAAATGGACTTTAAGCACACATCACCCACAAAAGGCAGATGCAAGAAACTAACGAAATTATAAAGCTTTGATCTTTCAACTGGTGATAACATTGTTGACAAACTCAACGCAGCAGAAGCAGCCACAGGTTGAACAATCCATGTCACAGAAACGAATCAAAATCACCAACAGACATGGCTGATAATTTAAGTTCCAAACCCAGAAGAAAACACTGCTATCAACATCATCTGGATTTTTATCCGGTCAACAAAAAAGTCAAAGAAGAAGAGTATAAAGATGAATCTTACAGCCCAGTAATGCTGACTGCTGATATTCCACCCACCGGTGTAATACCTAAACTGGTCAGTCGGGTCCTTCCTCGTCGTGCGGCTCTCCGCCAGGATCAAATCCGTGACATTCACTTCCGCCGCCGCCCTCCGGGGCAGCCCCGGAAGCCCTCCGCCGTCCTCGCCTGAACAAACCACAAATCGGCTCAAAAACCCAGCAAGACCCACACTTTCACACACGGATCGCGATGAAATCGAAATCCGAAACACGGGCATACCTCCGAATCGAAAACCGCGGTCGAAATGTTGGGGGTCTGCGTACGCGGCTGAGCAGAAGCAGACCAACAGACAGACAAGTAACGGCAGGGAAAAGAGCGTCGGCCAAGGTGGTCGGGAACACGACACCATTGCAGATCGTGTGTCGGGCAGGAGAGGATTGAGATGGAATAGATACGCGGAGAGTGAGTTGATGGATGGATTCTTACGCGTTTGGTGTGCGTGGCTGTTACGGAAGTTTTCCGACTTCTGACGATTTGAGGTCTGTAGAGGTTTTTCTTTTTCTTTTTTTACTATAAAATAAGAATTAAAAAAATATATATTTGTTTTTTCGAAAACAAAACTTTCGAGTCTTGAATAACAATTCCGCGTATTTATTTAATTAATACTGTAATTATTGCTCAGATTAATTATTATTAAGTTGGGTGGGTTGCAGTTAATTATTATTGACTAGACACATGATACGATAAAATAATTAAAAAAAATTATAATTAATAAATGTTTGTCATGTGTCATTTTAATTTATAAATTCGACATGTGACATATTCCTAAAAATTACAAACAATAAATGTTTGTCACCTGTAACTTTAATTTATCTTATCGGCGTGACATATCGGTACCCAAGAATCACTTCTTATAAGGATTTTTATACCAAACACTCAAACAATTTACTGTAAGGATAAAACGACGCAGTTTTCAGTGTTATTAACTAATCTTTGGACATGTGTAAAATAAATAATTTTTTATTACAATTTTTATTTCTTTATACACTGATAAATTAATGAGTGACTGTCAATAAATAATTGTCATGGCTATATGCCGTTTGGCTGGTTGGACTATTAATCTTTCCTATAATGTTAGAACAAATAGAGGGAGATAAAAAATTATATAATTTTAATTTTTAATAATCATTTATTATTTGACACATATTATTTAAATAAACTAATTATGTTACTAATATATTATTTGAAACACGACAATGCATGGTTGATGATTACCATTTAATATATTTGACTTTATTTGAAATTAAAACCATCTAATTTTATGTCATATAAAACTTGTTTGGCTGCTAGAAATAAATGTCCATTAATTCAATTAATAAATTGTGGGTGGGAATTAATTTGAACTTTTTCTAACTTGTCTTGACTTAATAATAGATGGGAATGGAGTCGTGGAAATCTGCATCGACTAAATTTGGTTGATTTTATTTATGCAATTAAATCTTCTTAAAGAAAAAGTGTAAAATTAAATGCAAATACAGCAAACAATCTAACATGCGTTTCCATGGAATAGGTTGACAATGTTTCCTTGTCTATTTAATGTATGTGTGAATCACAAGTGATCGGCGAAAATAAATAAAATAAAAAATATTTGAGAAAAAAGTTTAAAAAGGGTTCAAACGTGGGAAAAAAATATGTTCAATTTTATGATGCATTTAAAATGATCATTATTCATCAGTTATTTGATAATTGGTTAAAATTTCATTAATATATTTAATTTAATTTTTATTTAATTAGTTATAATTATAATCATGTTTTAAGATTTTTATTTTATTTGGTTGGACAGTTTTCAATTTGTTTAATTTCTTATCAATTTTTTGTACTGTAAATAAATGCTTAAATGCTTTTTAATTCACTCATAAACAATTGTAAAATATTTTAGTTATTTATATGTTAGGAATAATATTTTTTTATTACAAAATAATTCAATGCATTACAATCGACCTATGCACGCATATTAATACACTTACAAACAAATACAATATTATTAAAACTTAAATACGTTAGAGAAGAAAACACAAATTACACAACAAACCATCAATATTCGAACCTCTAACTTTGAGATGAGAGACTATCTCCAAACCAATAGGCCATCAACCTTTGTAGTTATGAAGGATAGTATTCAAATGACTAATTTATAAAAGAAATTAATAAATAAAGTACTACATTTCAAAATGATGTATTTTGATTTGTCATTGCTTCGTATTAATTATTAATGCAATTTATAATTACAAGGAAACTCTATATTGATCTTTATTCAACATTAAAAATAATAATAATAATAATACCCATATTTATTAAATTGATTGTAATACATATTTTTTTAATAATTTCATAATATATAAAACTTGATTTTTGTTGCACGGGTCATGTTCAAGCATTGACATGTGTCCTTGCAACAGAAATTGTCAAACGACATAATAATGTGACGCGCCCTACCAACTTCAAATATTATGGACCACAACTTTTGATATTAGACACATGATGCCGACTAGCAACAATAAAATAAATAAAGTAAAGAGAAAAATTTTTAAAGAGTTTTGAATTAAGAAGGGATATCTAATTGCAATTTGAACTATCTTGATTTTTAAAAAAATGTAAAATTTTAAATATTAGACTAAATTATTACAACTTAACTTTGTTACTTTAACTAAAGAATTTTTTTAGACGTCAATTGAGTAATGCGTGATAGTTCAAAATCTTTTTAAATTTTTTTTCCTAAAATAAATAATTCATCTTGGTATTTGAGTTGGTACATGATCTAAACACCATGAATTTTGAAACTACGTATTAGAAACCGAATAACACTAGTAAAGTAATATTTTCGTGAAATGTTAGAGGAAATTAATGAGTCTATGTGAAGCTTCTCCCCCGAAGTTTAATCCGATCTCTGAAAGAAACAATAGTAGTTATTATATGGAATTAAAACTTGTATCCGATTAATTTTTTCATTTTTTTTAAAAAAATCATACTTTTTAAATATGTACTTTTATAATGAATTAGTAGATATTTTATTAATATATAAAACTCCATTATCTTGTTAAACATTCTCATTAATCCACATCTCACCAATTTATTTCCCCCCTAAAGCAAACTCTAATATATTTTTTCTAAGTTTGAACGCAACATAGACACGACATTGATATTTGATTTTTATCTTCATGGACACGAATCATACACGGATTAAGTAGCCGTTAATTTAAATTGCAGCAAATGTGTTGTTGATCTCGAAGAGCTGCAAAAATATAATATTTGTGTCGGATTATTTTTTAATTGTAATTAAGCGGCAAGAATGAGCCTGCGCCATTTGGAGATTTATTTAATTAACAATGGTTTGATTAGTTTAATATTTAAAGCAAGTTCTTAATCGCTAATCTGATTTGTTGAACATTGCCTCGTCAAATTCGCGTGATCGAATAATTGGCGTGGTCTTAAGTTTTTATGTTTATCATACGGAAAGCTGATCTCGGTGAGCGGCTAAGTACACAAGCCGGCCGGCCGGCCGGCTGATTGCTGAGAGGTTTGAATATGACGATGAATGATGAAACAGAATATAACATGTTGTCTGAAGAAATGACAATCGCGATCGATATATGGTTCTCTCATGAAAGATGGGGTTTATAGGAGTGGCGGATCCAGAAATTTTTGTTCGGGGGCAAAATTACCTAATACGAATTTTTGGAATTTGGGGGCAAAATTAAAAATTCAGTTGAAATTAAGCATATAAATTTATTTTTCATATATATAATTTTTTTAATTTATATTTTACATAGAAATAAATATTTTAGGTAGAATTTGGAGGACGGCCGACCCCATGACCTCTAGTGGTTTATAGGATGTACAAATCTACATAAATATCATAGAAAAGTGAAATGGGGCGCGACGGATAATTTTGGTTTTTTTTGGCCTTTTTCTATATAAAAATTTAAATCAGAATGGCGCGATCGATAATTTCATTCGAACATATTTTCATCTAATTTTTTCGACCATTTTTTGGATAACTATCGAACAGTTTTCGCCCATAGAGACTGGTCCGCATTTCCGACAAATTTGCGGTCACATGGAATGTTTCATTTTTAATGCGGTCTATTTTTGTTCAGAATTGTTGTGACCTTCTTTGGCTAATTTTCGGCCACATTCAAAAAATTTGAAAGCAAAATGGACATTAAAGATTCGGTCATCCTCTTCGTAGTCTTGCGGGTTGATGTCATATTTAAATGAAGTTAAATGTGTATGAAGACAGAAAATGAAAAATTGAAATTTAGAGAAAATATGTTGGTGAATGGTGTTTGAAATCAGTGTTCGAGTTTGCTTTATGTTCAAATTGAAATCGTGTTATATTTCGATGCTTGATTATTTGGAACTTAAGTTTTTATTTCCAAACGTTGATGTATAATTCTGTGAGATACAACTATGAGGAGATTCGACTCTAAGGCTGTGTTTGGTTTATGGAAAATTTGGTGGAAAGGAAAATTTGAAGGAAAATAAGTAAAATTTATTGTTTTGTTTAGATGGAAAATAGGAGGGAAAGGAAATTAGATGAAAAATGTGATTCTACATATATTAAACAAGTTCAATGTATCTTAAACAAATAACTATTTTTTGAACAAATGCAATATATTATCAAATTCAATGTATGAAATGATGAAATGTTAATATTTTTCTATCTATTTTTCATAAAACTTTCTATGGTTATGAAATATGAAATGAATTCCCAACAATTTTTCTTGACATTTTCTTTATGAAACCAAACAAAAGAAAATTAGATGAATCAATTTTTCCTCAAACTTTTCTTTTCACCCAATTTTCCTTGAACCAAACACAGCCTAAGTGACGAGACTCGGATAAAATAAAACGACGAATTGCTTAGGAGTTATAAGAAGAAAATAAAAAGCCTGGCCTGGGCCTGGCCACGCCGTATGGCGCAGGCTATCTGTATAACACACAATAATTATGCTGACCATTAATGGGCTTGGCAATCATATCACGGCCCACATTCGTGTGTAATGGGCCGATATCAGCTTGTTTGAAGCTGACCATGATCGGTTGAAGAAGCACGCCAAAAAGTGGGAAAGTCGGTGGCGTAGAAGAAAGTAAAAGAAACCACAATTTTTATTAGCAAGAAACAAAGCGAAGGCTTAGCTTACAACGCATCAAAGGTACATAGGAGGGCAAGAGTCGTAGCTAAGCTACTACTAGCAGCTGGACTGGATACATCACTGCTATATATTATTCAGTTCTTATATATTATTGCGACTCACTAAACACAACGTCACGTCCACCTGGCGAGCCAGCAGACACCACCTGAGAGAGTAAGATGATGATCAAGGGTGGTGGTGGTGGGGGCCAGGGCCGTCGGGCTTGTGCGGGTCGTGGTGAGGGCCCGGCGGCCCGGGAGGGCCAGGGGGAGGGGGGCCGCCGCCGTGGGGTGGGGGAGGGCCAGGCGCTGGTGCTGGCGGTGGCGGGCCTGGGTGAGGGGGGTGGTGTGGATCAGGTGGCGGAGGATGACCCATGCTATCAATCTTCGGGACTCACTTGGCTTTGCGGATATGTATAGGACGTGGTGAGTTGTGAAGTGCATTCGCAGTGGTGTGTTCATATAGGAAAGTGGAGCACAACTACAAGTCAGCGGCCAGTCAGATGGTTGTGTGTATGCTCTACCTAATAGTCGTTGGACGTGTCTCGAAACTTGTCGATAATGTAAAATATTTAGGTTTGAGGAATGTTAGAGGAAAAATAAAGTTATGGAGAAAATGAATCCCACAAAATTTATTTTATTTTATTTTTATTTAGTTTGAGATGAAATTTTTTTATAGAAAGTAGTAAAACATTTTTTAATTTTAAAAAAATTCCATTCTATTTTTCATATAACTTTTCATTTAGTTTTCCATTCCCAATTTTCTCCTAATCAAATAAAGAATTCCTTCTCATTTTTCACCAAAATTTTATTTCCCATCAAATTTTCCGTGAACCAAACACACCTTACAGTATGTAATCGAATTGTTGAATATTAAGGGTGTGTTTGATTTAGGAAAAATTCGGTGAAAAGAAAAATTTGGAAGAAGATGAGAAGTAATACATTGTTTAGTTTAGAGAAAGTAGGTTTAGAGAAAGTAAGGGAGGGAAAATTAGATGGCATTTTTTAATAAAACAAAGAGTGTTTTATTATTTCCCTATGGATTTTCTACCTCTAACCAAACAAAGGAAAATATGATGAATTTCATGAAAAATTCATTTTCCATCAATTATTTCTTTCCACTAAATTTTCCCTAAACCAAACACAGCCTAAAGAATTATGACATTATTAGTTAAATCAATTTTATTGTATCAAATCATAATATTTTGGATGAACAACTTCAAACAAGTAGGGAAGTATAGCCAAGTTGTAGCTGGGTAGCTTCAATATGGATGGGTCGTGGGTTCAGCATGAAATCGGTCCGATTTCATCAATTTTATATTTAATTAGTACTAATTTAATCCGATTGGCTATGTCAATACATATTTTTGAATCGAACCAAAATCTGATCTGATATTTGATCCGACCGATTGAACCGACCAATCCCCATTTTGCTTAGTGACGAAGTTGAAGATAGAGCTGCGAATGGTAGTTATTAGCAGTTCGTGTACTATAAACGGCTGACTTTTAGTTACTAGACGCTCTCTACCGCTACGTGGGTGAGAATTCCACAGACCACGTCGGTGCAAATGACGTGTTCTTGTAGGATCCGGATCCAGTACTGTACAACAACATCAAAACGACGCCGTTTTGTCATACAAATTAACAATGTCGTGACCCACCCTTCTCATTTTCCGATCAATTCATCTTCCAATCAATCATGATCAGATCTCCTCCGCCGCTCCAAGCTTTTCTGAACTCATCCACGATCTTGATGTTTTCACTCATAAACTCCACCTCTAAAGCTCCATGGATGATGCTGACGATGATATTGGGAACTCTCCACCATGGTGCCTAAATCAAAGAACCAATCCGAAGAAATTGGCTGTCTTGTTGTTGTTTTGATTGATGAAAGGGGCTGTTCTTTTAGAGAAACAATGAAATAATTTCTTAGTGAAGGACGTGCCACTTCAGAAGTGGTGACGAATTTGGAATAAGGGAAGGTGATATTGTCGGCTTTATTTCGTCGTCCAACGAGCACGTGGATGATCGCGACATGCGCCGGGTACACTGCCGGGCAGCCACTTTCGGCTCAGACACGCCTCCTCCCTAACAAAATCAGTCGACCACGACTATAGACGGATCTATTGGGGGGGGGTCGAGGGGGCAGCCGCCCCCACCTAAATTCTTAAAAAAATTATATATATAAAACATAAATTTATATTTCAATGAAATTTTTAATTTTATCCTCTTAAATTTAACCTAAATTTTTTATTATGTAATTTTACCATCTGGAAAAAAAGTTCTAGCTCCGCCACCAATCACGACCTCCCCTTCTTCAAAATGGCGTTTCTCGACATGTTGGGATGATGGCTGGTTTATTTCACGGCGTTAGGATTTAAGTTGATGGACTGTTATAATTTATATAACAAAACAACGTCGTTTTAGGCTCGCAGTAAAGTTGCTGCGCAACACCCGATTTGAATCCGGTCTTTAGATTTTTTTTAGTTTATCCATTTGAACTCATTTGGGTCTTCGATTCATTAGGATTTTATCTATTTGTATCCTTATACTGGAAATTTTTGAGTTTTTTAATATTTAGTTTATTTGGATATGAAACAAATTAATTTTTTAAAAAAATTAAAAAATATTTTTAAATATAGAAATTAAAATTTATAAAACTTCAAAATGACTTTTAAAAAATAAAAAAATACTTTTTGAAAAAAATAAAAAAATACTTTTCAAAATAATTTTTTAACAATATTTAAAAAATAAAAATAAAATAAAAAAGTATTCTAGTTATTTTTAAAATTTAATTTAATTTAAAATAAATTTAAATATAAACATATATATTTTTTAATTTATTATTTTCATAAAATGATATTTATTTATTTATTTTATTTGATAGTTAAATATTAAAATAATTAATTTCTAATGGATCGAAATAATGAATCAGTATTTATATCGAACATTTATAAAATTATTGTGTATGAATTTATATCCAAACCTAAATGAAATGAATTTGAATTTAAATCCTTCCAAATGGATATCACAAAACGACGTCGTAGTGCTACGCCGGATCCTTTTTCCATGACAACCCCCTCCCCCTAAGCCCTAAAACCAACAAACCACTTAACACGCATGAATTGGAATACCATTATATAACCAGAGACGTGTCTGCAAATTTATGTTGCATTAGGCTCCTCTCTCCATCATGTACTGGCGGGCACTATCGATATATTACTTGTGCGTCAGCACAACAACGGCCACACTATTAAAACACGACTTCATTAATTTAGAAGCTAGAGTGAAGGGATTATGTCTACCTGGAGGAGGTTGTTGAACATATGTGTATAACGCAACAGAGAGATTTGGCTTCAGCCCAAATATGAATTCCAATCACGGAATAGTCGGATCCCATTAGAGATGATTGGCGGTGTTGATACTCCTAGCCAGCTGATATCTCAATTTTTTTTTCTTCTAGCTGGTTTCACCTGCATTGCTTCATTTCCCAAACTCAAAAAAGTTAGCAGAAGGGCTCAAATGTCGATTACAGATGCTAACATCATTATGCCTTTTACCAAATTCTCCTACCTTTTCCGCTTGCTTTTGGAGGAGTTGGATGATGAGGAGTTGCTGTGCCAATTCCTTTTTCTCTGGTTGATGAACCAGTTGTTTATCTGTTTCAACTGCAGTCCTGTTTCTTGCACCAATCTTGCCTTGTCTTCCTCCTGTGTCACCCACACATACTATATCATCTTCTTCTTCTTTTGCGTATAGTTAAACTAATAGCAAATAATGCAGTTCCTCAGCATGTGCTTACTGTTGGGTAAGGCCATTTCGAGTGTGATTTCCACCAGGCTTTCAACTGTGACGTGGTGTCTCCTGGCAGCTTCCCTGCTCTTCTTTTCCTTAGAATTTCTTCCCTAATGTCCACAATCTTATCTTTGTATCCCTTTAACATGAAAATAAATCTCAAAGTTATTTATCAACATAGGGGGTGGAAATGATGCGCCCAAAATTATGCCATGGTTTTTCTTACATTTTTCAGTTCATGTTTCAATTCTTGCCTAACACGTTCCATCAGGGATCTTTCACTGTCAGTTAGGATCAGCGGACCGAATCCCATACTGTCTGGACTGTCAAGACTCCCATCAAACAAGGTATTACTGTCCATATGGTTATCTTCATCATCAGACATTGTTTCTCCGGTTCCTTCACCTGGCGACACACCTGTTTCAAGGAACAAGAATGTAATATTAATATTAGTGGCAGATCCGTTTGTGTCAACTGTAGTAAAGAGACCCCACAAAGATCATCTTTGAAAACTTTCTGGATTTGACAATGCACCAATTACCACGTGAGTCCTGTCATAACAGTAAACCAAATAACGATGCCACAAAACCTAACATGGGCTCGACATACTAGTGATTGCATGGTTCTCAATCAAACAGTGCTAGTACAAGCATGAATGAAATGGCGTGGAAGGTGAACCGCCTAATCAAACAGTGCTTCTAAAGACATGAATGAATTGGTGTGAAAGGTGCACAGTTCACAACACACTGCCTGAACAATGGTAGCACTAGTCCATAATCATGAAGCATACTGTGTGATAGTTGTACGGGCGGAACAGGCTATGGATGGAAACAGCAACCTAAGATTCCATGATGTATCAGTACCCAAAACTCCAACGTCTAGTCAATTAGGCAAGGGAACAATCCAAATAATTTTATCTGGTGATTAAAACTTAAAAAGCCTGAGACAGCTTGTGATTTGGCAATTGACTTCTTATTAAGCAAATGGTAGTAATTGTGAAAAGTGTATATGAGCATATAAGTGAATAATTTATCCCCAGTAAATAAGATATATACACCAAAATTAAATTTAATTCAACAGTCATTCTATATATATGCCGGTGAAGCGAAACCTGTTAGTGTCTGCAAAGATTGTTCCAGCTCCCAGCAAGCCATAACTGCTTCCATGGCATGTACGCGGACATGTTGCTGCAGTTGTTCTTTGAAAGAACAAAGCAGGAGAACATAATTTGTCTACATCACCAAGGCAACAAAAATTATAAACTCAGGAGCCAAACTTATCAAACTCTCATAAAAAAACTATCAACAATTAAAAATGCCCTTATCATACAAATAACGTCAATATGTCAGTTTCTCCCTTAACTACAAACATCCATGCAAACATAGCAGTGACCCAGAAACAGGTTTGTTTCATGATATAGATTTTAGTTGAAAATTCAAGTATTTTTTTGAGCTCAAAGCTCAACTATTGAGGGTAAGGGCATCCCTATTGAAGCTTTTCGAAAGAGCTTCATGCCAGAATACAAAGCTTACCCGGCAGATAGAAGAACATTATACATTCCTATAATACAGCTTTTCTAGTATAAGAGCTAGGATAATCACCATTTCTCAAATTGAAACAACTTAAAATGTGTCTCTAATAACTACTCAACCCTCACAAAAATCTATAAGTAATTTCCTAGTATGCAACCAAAATCCATGGATGAAATTTAAGCTTTTTTTTAGTTTTGCTGACATAAGCTGATTCTGAAAGTGAAGAACATCTTACCATGAATTGATCAAGCTCTTTATCGTCCAAATTCCCAGCACCAACAGCCAGATACTTGGCCACGACACTCTGGGACTGCGCCAGCTGGGCATCAATCCTCGGCAACTGATCTACCGGCGTCGCAATTCTTAAACACGAGACATGCGCAGACAACAGCTGCTCGTACAACGGATGCGACAACACCTCCGCTTTATACCTCGCGTTTTCCCAATTCTCAGCTTCATATTCATTGTTCGCCACATCCTCGTCCTTTCCATACCTATCGTTGACTCTACTGCTACCTCCTCTCCTATATTTGTCCGAATCATCGCTCGGCGTCATGAACCTGTTCGCGGCCGTTGGAGAATTCGACGAGCCGGAATTCGTCTGCAGGTGGAGGAAATTGCTCTCCGTGTACCGATTGTCGTGTTGCTGGACGACTGCGCTGTTGAGCCACGTAGGCGCTCCTCCGCCTGATGCTTCAGATATCTTGTCTTCGCGCGTTGAGTAGATTCCCCGCAAACCTGAGCCTCCGCCTCCGCCGCCGCTGCCTTCTGGTAACTGCTGGTCCGCCAAATGCTGGAGCTCCATCGGGTGAGCTGGATGGTTCTGGTACGCCATCGAAGACTCACAAAGGCAAACTCATCCCCAGGAAAACCATATCCACCTACGTCAACTAACTAAGCATAGAAAAATCGTTTTTAATAAGGGATGGAGCAGCAAGCAGCGACTGCGAAAAACTTAAGATTTCTCTTTCAACTGAACTGGAATCGGAGATGTCGATTATCGTCTCCGATCCCAGAAGCTACTCAGTCGGATTCACTGCTGTCTGGTCGGAGCCAATCGGAACCTGACGTCGGTCAGGGAACGATTGAAGCGATTTTTCTAACGAGTTTGACGAAGTAAGAGATGAAGCTGAAGCAGCTGTTGAGCAGTTGAATTTTATAAACGGAGGATATATCGATGAAAAACTGGTGACGATCCAACGGACGATAAGCGTCCACGTGTCGACACTGTGATGAAGACGTTGACATGCAGTATTAGTATTCGAATTGTTGAAAGACGATCGTAGCCCTAGTGCCCTATGTTATCTGCAACAAGAAATTTGAAAATACATGTTGCAATTGACAGGTCGACACGTGTCGATCGCAGAGAGCGCGGACCACGTGGGGACCAGCGGAAGGGACCATTTTGAAGCACGCTGGCTACCTGTATTGTTAACGTCGCCTATCGATGAAAGTTGAAGCTTCTGTTCTGCTGCGCCAGACTCAAAACTTTTCCAGCTCTTCATTGATTATCGTGGATAAATTAGTTGGACCGTCAAATCATTTAATTTCACGGTTGAATCGTGAAATCTGTCGCGAACCAGTCAATAATTGCGGTTGGACCGTTATGATTTTACGGCTGCTTGGTATTAAACAGTTTTTGAGTTTCAAGCGGAGGGCAATCACGTGACGGGTTATAGTTGCAGGGCTCCGTGATAGAATCACGGCCCAAATATTTAAGTTTTTTTGTTTGTTTTTTTTTTTCATCGCGGAATAAAACGAAAATAATATGCATAATCTCAAATATTTAAAATTATGAACCTGATAGTAATAATGTATCGATTGAATTAAATAAATAAATGAATATCGAAAATATACAAAAAATCATGTCACCGAGCAATTTAAAAAAAATAAATTATCTGATTGAGTTGCATATTTTTTTCATTTATTCTGGTATAATGATTGGAAGCTGAATCAAGCATCCAGAGCTAAGTAGGCGTGGCTCCATGCGCGTTGTATCGGATAAGATATTTTGATTGAAGATGGAGGTGAGCTACGCCGGCAGCGGCCATCTTGGTGAAGTTGGCAACCGCAGTTCTTGTGATACGGCCTCCTGGAGCGGCCGAGTTCTCCCTCTAGCTCCATTGCTCCTTTGAGGGTGGTAGCCACGGTTGCGGTCGCGGCTGCCATTTGGCCTCGTTAGTGTTTATTACGATACTTCGATCTGCTTTTTTGAATCACTTTGTTTGTGTTGTGGGATAAATGTTTGGGAGAAGTGTGCGCACGTACGTTTATATAGTTGTAGACTTTAATTCATTTGTTGTTGAGACCAGTTATGGTCGATAAACACGTATGCAATGTCGCCGTGCATGGCTTGTTGAGTACATGTAACAAGTGACCAACTTTTTCGGATGTATTTCATCTGTCCTCAAACAGTAGTTATTTATATTTAAATATATTCATACTAATTGTTTATTAAATTTAATAAATAAATATTTAATATATTTTTTAGAATTCCATATAAAATATAAAATGTGTTGTATTACTACCGTTGTAGTATTTTGTATAAAGATTTTTTTGGGAATTGTGATGATGGAGTAATTAGTTTTATTTTTTAAGGTATGTGTTAATGTTAAATATATAATAAAATTATTAAATAATAAATATAAATAGACAAATATATATTAATTAAGTGATAAATAAAAAAAATGAATATTAATAGAACATTTGGTGTTTGGTCATACCTCAATGAGGCAAGTGACCTAAATTAAGGCGTGGCCCTCGAATGCCACGTGGCTATCTAGATTGGAATAACTGGATTAGTCATATTTATCCAACCACTTATAAGTCATTCTCGTACCTAAATTTGAACGCAAATTTGTATGATATCATACCACATCATTATAAATTTTAAAAATATTAATATTATATTCAAATATTTTTTGAATATCAAAACTTTTAGATAAGATATGCTAGATTTTTTCTTAACTATTTTTCTCCATATTTTTCCACCTTTAATCTCATTTCTTTTTTCTCTTTTCAAATATTTTCTCTTTGAAGCACAGAAACGACGCCTTACAACCCCCAAATTATTGTGTACTCCGGGAATACCTACTCCCTCGCGCGACGTCGTTTTAATTTTAATTAAAACGACGTCGTTTTTTGTGTTTAACAATAAAACGTGTTAAACCCCATTCTTCATCATAAATGTCTCCATATTCACCAGAATTGCTTATATATTCATCAAAATTGCTCATATATTTATGAGATTATTTTATAGTCTAAATTTATTTATTTTCTTCCATATTCATCTGAATTCATTGGATATTCACCAGAATTGCTTATATATTCACCAGAATCGCTCCTATATTTATCATATTATTTTTTTGGTCTTTATTCATTATTTTTACTTCTATATTCATCAGAATTTATTGGATATTCACCAGAATTGCTTATATATTCACTAGAATTGCTCCTATATTTATCAGATAAAATAATGAATATCCAATGAATATAAATATAAAGGAACAATTATATCCAATGAGAACATCTACAGAAATATGGAACAATTTTAGTGGCATGTAAGAGAAAAACAAAATGAAGCCATCTTGGGTTGGGTGTGGAGACTTATAATTCTCATCCAGGTTCTAAACTAGAGAATCATCATCATCATGTGATAAAGAACATCAAAGAACATTCTACGAGGTGTAACATGTAAAGGTCATGCAAATGTTAGACTCAGACTGGTGCTGTGACTGTGTACAAACAATCCACTTTGCATCCTTGATGGGAGTTATGATCTGTGACTGAATCCTCTCATATGGTCTGAAGCAAACAATAGATCAAACAAAATACAACAAGTCAAGAATCTTTAAATTGGAAAAAATGAAGAAGAAAAACTAGTTTGGAATCCTGGATCCACCACTGCCTATTCCTATCACATTGAGCAAGACAAGCATATCCAAATTCAACACATGAAATCCAACAGTGAACTTAAATTGAAGAGTAGAAGCGAAAAAGAAGAAGAAAAAGAGTTGACCTCAAGGTAGGAGCAATTCTGGTGAATATATAAGCAATTTTGGTGAATATCCAATAAATTCCGATGAATATGGAACCAAAAATAATGAATAAAGACCAAAACATAATCTGATAAATATAAGAGCAATTCTGGTGAATATATAAGCAATTCTGGTGAATATGGAAGTAAAAATAATGAATAAAGACCAACAAAATAATCTGATAAATAGAGGAGCAATTCTGATGAATATATAAGCAATTCTGGTGAATATCCAATGAATTCAGATGAATATGGAAGTAAAAATAATGAATAAAGACCAACAAAATAATCTGATAAATAGAGGAGCAATTCTGGTGAATATATAAGCAATTCTGGTGAATATCCAATGAATTCTGATGAATATGGAAGCAAAAATAATGAATAAAGACCAAAAAATAATCTGATAAATATAGGAGCAATTCTGGTGAATATATAAGCAATTCTGGTGAATATCCAATGAATTCTAATGAGTATGAAAGCAAAAATAATGAATAAAGACCAAAAAAATAATCTGATAAATATAGGAGCAATTCTGATGAATATATAAGCAATTCTGGTGAATATCCGATGAATTCTGATGAATATGGAAGCAAAAAATAATGAATAAAGACCAAAAAATAATCTGATAAATATAGGAGCAATTCTGGTGAATATATAAACAATTCTGGTGAATATCCAATGAATTCTGATGGGTATGAAAGCAAAAATAATGAATAAAGACCAAAAAAATAATCTGATAAATATAGGAGCAATTCTGGTGAATATATAAACAATTCTAGTGAATATCCAATGAATTCTGATGAGTATGAAAGCAAAAATAATGAATAAAGACCAAAAAAATAATATGATAAATATAGGAGCGATTCTGATGAATATATAAGCAATTCTGGTGAATATCCAATGAATTCTGATGAATATGGAAGAAAAAATAATGAATAAAGACCAAAAAATAATCTGATAAATATAGGAGCAATTCTGGTGAATATATAAACAATTCTGGTGAATATCCAATAAATTCTGATGAATATGGAAGCAAAGTATTGAAATGACGCAGTTTTATACGAATAAAACTAATATAATTTAGTTCAACTCAAACACAAAATGAACTCATTTTAAAATAAATCAAAACGACGCCATACGAGGGAGTACGTACTTCCGTAACATAGAAGAGTTACTCGTTCATCCTCAAAATATAGACAGATCTGTTGGGCTGGGCTTTCAACGAAAGGCCCATAACTCCAAAACAAGCCCATATCAAAGCCCATCAGCGAAGGCTTGACCAGCTCCATCACAGAGCAAATCGAGTCAAGGGCTCCGGCTTCGCTGCTCACCCCGGTCGTCGCTCAAACCTCCGGTAAGCCGCCTCTCGCCAGCGTTTCTCTTCCCTCTTGAATTTTCTTTCTGCTCTAAATCATGCTATGCCTGCGGCACCGAATTTCCCAATTTTTACAGTATAATTCACGCGCTTGATTTCGTGGAATTCGGAAACGATTAGGTCAGGAATCGTCGAAGAAAAGGTGTGGCGAAATGCCGCTGTACGACTGTATGCTGTTGCTGAAGCCTCACGTGAAGAAGGAGGCGGTGATGGATCTGGTGGCGCGAGTCGGGAGACACGTGTATAGAAGGAACGGCGTTCTTACTGACTTGAAGTCGTTTGGGGAGGTTCAGCTGGGATACGGGATTAAGAAGCTTGATGGCAGATACTACCAGGTAATGCTTGAGTAAGCTTGATTGAAGATTTTGAGTTTGCAGTCCTCTCTTCATTATTGCATCTGAGATACTTCCAGGTAGTGAGCGTTGGGCTAGGGTTTTAGATAGGATTATAGCCTCTACTGTAATCATGGGTTTTCAAATTAGGATTGCCAAGCTCTTCTTTCCCGCATGACTGGACTTGTAGTTCTTGCGTCAACCTTACTAGACGACTAAGTTACACAAATACAATAATGGTTACAGAAACGGGAAATGTGAATTTAAAATTATTAGAGAACGGGTATGGCACAAAAACAGTTGCAAAATTCCTTAAAAATCTATAATTTTAAGTTTTTACTTGAGAGGTTCACAAACAATTCGTTTTTTGAGCAGAAATGAGATAAAAATATTATAGTTCTCATATAGAGACATCTGACAAATGTATTTAACCAATTTTTATGGTTTTTCAAACATACAATTTGTAATTTTAAGCCGCTAAATTTATAAGAGAAAGTTTTCCAAATTTCTGGAGTTTCCGCTCTAGAAACGGCTACGAATACGAGGTACAACACTCTCTCGTAGTTTCTGTGCAACATAGCTAGATGACCATTGTCCGAAGTTATCAATGTGGGTTACTTACTTGGGATTTCAGTGAAATCAGAGCTGAAATGAGATTCAATGCTAGGTGTATATGTATAGGTATGCCTGAATTTGTTTAGGCTAACTTGACCAACCAAAGGGTGACTGATTTTTCTTATCTCATCTCCAGTTGACTGCATTAATAAGTCTTGAGGCGAGGTTGTGGTTTGGGTTTAGAATTCAGTTAGTTTTTTTTAAAGATACTTACACTTTTATCCATCTCGGTTTATTGACAACCGTCTGTGGCTGCGCATTATTCAGACAATAAGATATCACTTTCCATTTTCTTCTAGCTCTTATCAATTTTGATAATCTGTAGCTGCTGTAGGGGTCACCCGCATTTTCTTGTTTTACTAAGTTTAGTAAGCTTACAACAGTATACTGTATTCAAAATGCAAAACTCTTGTTTTGATTAAAAAAGAAATAAATCATATGTGAATTAAAACTCTTTTGCCAATTTAGGATTAATATGTTTTTTTTTTTCCAATTCTGTTGTATTCTGGTGTCATGACATTGCGCGATGAACATGAGGCTGCTCACAAGGGGAATTAAAACCAACAGTAAAAGAGCTTATATTGTGTTAATAACTTTTCCTTGTGCATTTACCAAATAGAGAATCATTTTATTGTCGTCCGTTAGAATTTCACGCCTTTTTATTTTTGCAGGGCCAGTTAATGCAAATGACTATGATGGCTACGCCGAGTATCAGTAAGGAGTTGCACTATCTTCACAAGGAAGACCGATTGCTACGCTGGCTTCTAGTTAAACACCGCAACACCAAATTCGGTTTGGAATTCATGAATGACGATTTCAGAAATCTAGACTCCAGTAAATTTCCTCGGTCATCTTTATTCGACATAGACAGGGATGATGAGGATGACAATGACGACGATGAGGATGATGATGAAGACGATGGTGAATACGAAGGATCTGCAGACCAGGAGGGTAAGCTGCTGAACTGATGTATGCGCTACAGGAGTAGAGGGAGATTCAAGCTTACTACATTTGATTGACCGTTATTTTGTAGCATGTACTCTCCAATATCCCGTGTAAGCGTAACAGTTATTGACTCTTGTCTACTCAAATTTACAAATCAGTTTTGAGTTTATTTAGAAAACTGATATCATTATAATTATATTATATTTATTAACATGGATCTCTTTTAGATTGCATTCTTTTCATATTTTTATTTCCGTTTCACCATCTATTTTAATTTCGCTTCTATCAAATATTTGAGGAAAAACATAATTTCAAATAGGTGATTTAATAAAAAAACCAAATTATGGTTTGAAACCGATATTTTCTTATTGAAATTGACAATCTGTAATTTAGAAAGACACTAAATGTGTTGGAGGACACCAAAACCTCATTCCAGTTTTACATAAAAATCACCGGTTTGAAACTGCGAAGAAACTAAACTATGTATTGATGACAGAGTGGAAAAAAATAAAGTTATGGAAATCTGGCAGTTTGAAGAAAAAAATGAAATGTGAAAAAATATATTAACCTGTATAACACAATGAAACATTGAACAAAATTAGGGCAGTTATATATAAGTAGAAATCAAAATGGAGTACAGAGAATATTTGTCAGAGTAACTAGAGATGATCGGCTTGGCAAATAAGTAATAGCTGTGCCTGTTCCTTAAGAGGAGGATGTCCACAGGTACACTTGGCCTCCACTGGTTGCTCCTGCTATCATTCCGACCTCACTCGGGTGCTTGGCGAATCGACATGGGATGGCAGTCATGTTCTCACTAGTCAAGGTTTTCACCACTTTCTTGCTCGTGGCACACACAACATCAAGTTTTTTTTTCATATTGCCAATGAATACATAGGAGTCATCCCAGCCCCATATGCCTCTGTTGACACAATCCATAAGCATCTAGTTAGGAAACAGTAAAACTAGCAGAGGGAGTAAGGCCCTATTTCTGAAGAACTAAAATCACAAATGAATGCAGGTGAGTTAAAATTGAAAGTGAAAGTAAGACGACAGTAAGAGAAGTTATCTGTAAGGATGACAGGGCATACTTGAAAGTGGACAACCATCTTCCCGTTTCATGGAAGTGGTACATCATATGTTCTTCCTCATAATTATCTCCGGAGAAAAAGCTGATTCTGTTGCCAAGACTACGTGACACAGATCAGACAAAAAAGAAGACAAATTAATAAGCCACGCAAATCTTTAACTGTGAAGACAGATAGTATTGGGACAAAATGAAGTAGATAGACTTCTCTATTAAGCTTAATCTTTAGTTGAATGCCTCAATTGATTTTTAAACAATTTTATCAAATCAAAGAGGTGGGCCAAGAAATTCTATCAGATTTACCTTCAGAGTTCAGACTGAGATAGAAATAACCAAGTGCTCGCTGCACATTGTAATAAATGATTCAAAGAATGATTTGAATCAAAAATGAATGAGCAGATGTACCTTGTAGTAGCAAGACAGCTTCCTGAGGGTGAAAAGTAAGCGGATTGCACAGATCTTTTATGGTTTGCTATCTTCAATGGCTTAGGTTTATCTTTAACAATTTTTCTCAAATCCCAAATGCAGGCAGTTCTATCAGTAGAACTGGTAGCTACTAGGTGCGGATTTACTAAGTTGTAATCTATCGAGTTGATCTTATTTTCATGCACACTCCATGAGTTTGCAAATTTACCCATGCTTTCATCAAAGACACTAAGAGTTCCGCTACCATCACCAAAAGTCACACACTTGTCAGAACCAGGCCTCTGGGCCAATGAAAATATTCCATATTCGGCAGAATGTATCATATCAAAGACCTCCTTCTCTGCATCCATTAGTCGAATAAGCCCACTGTAGCAACTAGTATACACCTGTCAAAAAAAAGTCAACCTCAGCTAATTTTTAAATGTAATGTCTTCAGAAAGTATACCTTAACTGAAAGAGTTAAGGGCACCTTTGAACTTGCTAATTAAAAGTAATGTCATAATATCAAACCACTTCAAAAGTGAATCTTAAGATCATCATACGCTGTTTTTCTTCTTTTATAACTCCGTTGTTCATTGTTATGATGCCAAGTAATATCAGTGTCCATGAGTATATGAACATGACAGTCTGCAATAATTTGATCTCAGATAAGAAACAGTAAACATCTTCACCTCATAACTAAAGAATCCAATTAGCTAAATTGCGCAACAACAGAAAACACCTCAATCTATGTCCACGCATTCTCATTAAACAAGAAAAAAAACACTAACCTTTGACGGGGTATTTGGTTGAAAAACTATTCCCGAAACTGGAGAAGAGAATGGTCGATACAGATAAAGACCACCTCCTTCCTCATGTCCTGAATCAACATCCCAAAATGCAATTTCCCCGAACGTATTTCCTGAAGCGATTATATGAGAATGATTACTCGGGGAGAACTGCAAGGCCAATATCCGCCCTGGCATTAGCCTGGCGACATTATCAGGCTCCAAACTCAAACTTCCCAAATCCAAAGGCTGCACACAAGGATTAACACCATCCTCAGACAGACCTAAAATCCTTTGAATCAATGGTTTATCAGAGTGATCACTACTGTAAGCTTCGCTCATACTAATAGGGCCACTACTCTTAGGGTGCCAGCGCTCTGGCTGCTTATTTACTTCTAATTTTACATGATCTTTAATCTCAGTTTCATCATACTGTAGCCCCTTTGCAGTGGAAGCGTCTGGCGGCAAACCCCTAGCACGGAGAGACCTCCGTACCACAATTGGCGTTTCCGGTTCAATCCTCTTCTTACCACTTCTCCTGTAACTTTTCTCCTCATCCCTAGCATTCACAATTCGCAAACAAAATTCAGATTAGTTCCCAAAAGTTGATTTCCAAACTCAAATCCCTAATCAGACACAAAATGTCAAAATTGAACCTCGTGAAATTCAAACAAAAACGCAGATTTCAACTTTCTGACCCTCTGAAGCAAAAGAAACGAAACTACAGAAAATCGTATTAGGAACGTACTTCTTCTGCTGTGTGGCTGCCGACAGTTGACTGAGTTTCGATTGTATCCTCAGCGCCGCCATCATCTCCTCATTTCGCCGGATGTTTTCGAGCCTCTGTCGCTCGTACTCCGTCATCTTCTCCGGCGCCATGGAAGCTAGGGTTTCGCAGTTCGCCAGATTACTTCGGTGGTGGGAACGGAACGGGGATGTAGCAGAAGTAATGGCGGGAACAGTTGTCCGAGATGACAAACGAGTCCCCAAGTTTTGCTCCTTTTGCATTCGTTCACATTCCATCGACTTTGTATAAATAAATTTTGACGCTTCAACTTCCTTAAATTGTTTCTTGGTTCTTACTGTTACAAAATAATAAAACGGTAAAAAAATTTAAATTCGCATGAGAAAAAAACAATTGTATGGCGTGGTCCTATTTAATCGGAATTTAGTACTAAAAATAATTTTTTAAAAAACTTTTAATACAAAAATTAACATAAATTTCTATTTAAATTTAATGTCATACTATCAATGAGGAGTTCATTGGTTATAAATTTACGTATTTTATAAAATATTAAATACTCAAAATCCACAAAAAATAAAAAAAATTAAATAAATGCGACGGCGCACAATTTCGGCCTCAATCGACGAAAACAAATTACTTGGTTTTTTATTCCAACTGACACTTCAGTGATTCTAAGCATTGATTCTCGCTCGATGTAAATATGTGGCTAGAAAAGAAATGGAGCGTGCAGGCCGGCGTAAAACGCGGCGTTTAGCTTCTTCAGACAGTGTAGTGCTGCTGGATGGTGTCAATGTCGAGACCCTTGAGCTTCACCACCGACTCCACGTGGCCCTTGAGCGTGTGCAGCTCCCTCAGCCTCGCCACCTCGGCGCGCTTCTTCGCCTGCTCCGCGATCTCGTTCAGCTCGTGGCTGGACCTCTCGTGGGTCTCGCCCGTCTGCAGGCCGTGGAGCGTGCGCTGGGCCATCGCCCACTGCGCCTTCCTCTCCTCGTTCCCGTAGTCCTTCTTCGTCGTGAACGCAGTCTGATCAAGAACCTCAAATGTCATGAACATGAAATATATTGATATTCATGGTTTATCATGATGTTTGAATACCCTGTTGTCGAGAATATTGTTCCAGGCCTTTCCGCTGAGGGCGTAGCGGATGATGAACTTGAGGATATCTTGCGGGAAGTAAGTGATGATGCTGTAGATCCAGATGACGCCAGCCCATCCCCAGCCGATGCCCTGGATCCTGGCGAAGCTCCAGCTAGCGTACACCGCGATCAGAGTAGCCACCTGCGTAGCCCCATCAATGAATGGGATGCGACTTGTCGGTTTCGTAGTTTGTGTCAGGGTTGAAACAATAACAGAATAAGCTTACGAGTTGGGCGATGAGGAAGGCGATCATGAGCAGGAAGCCCGGCCGCTCGACGAAGGACCAGCTGCGGGACCGGGTCACGAAGATGAGAGCCTGGCTGATGATGCTGACTTGGAGGTAAAGGGCGGCGGTGAGCTCGTCCAGGTTGTCGCTGATGGGCTTCAACCCGAATTTGATCTGGATTCGGAAAAGTTGAGTGTTAGGATGAAAAGATGATTGAAAAAGAAAACCCTGTTGTTGTGTCGGATGCTTACTGTGAATAAGTCCGTGTCGTGGATCAGGTAGAAGAAGAACACGCTCATCAAGGCCTGGTATGTGCCGAGGACGACACCGGTGGCGAAGATCTCCTTGAGCTTCCACGAGTCGGGGACCGGGGAAGGCTTCACTCTGTCCTTGGAGATGGTCATGATGGTGCCGTCGTTGAGGATGGCGATGATCAGGACCATGAAGGGCGAGAAGTCGAATTTCCAGATGAGGGCGATAAGCATGAATCCGAACACGATACGGATGGTGATGGAGACGGCGTAGATGGTGTAGTTCTTCATCCTCTGGAAGATGGCGCGGCTGGTCAGGACGGCGCTGATGATCACGCTCAGACCGGGCTCCGTCAGGACGATGTCGGACGCGCTCCTGGCGGCGTCCGTCGCGTCAGCCACCGCGATACCGATGTCGGCCCTCTTCAAGGCGGGCGCGTCATTCACACCGTCACCCGTCATACCGCAAATGTGCTTCCTCTCTTGCAGCTTCTTCACAATCTCGTACTTGTGCTCGGGGAAGACCCCGGCGAACCCGTCGGCCTTCTCGATGAGCTCGTCGATGGGGATCGAGGCGATGGACTCGTCCTTGGACTCGCCGAGGAGGGACGATGACGGGTACATGTTGGTCCCCATGCCGAGCCTGCGCCCAGTTTCTTTACCGATAGCGAGCTGATCTCCTGTGATCATCTTGACATTGACTCCAAGGTTGAGAGCCCTGCGGATGGTCTCGGCACTGTCGTGCCTGGGCGGGTCGAAGAGCGGCAGGAGGCCGACAAACTCCCAAGGCTCGCCAGCGCTCTCCTTGGTCTTCTCGGCAACGGTCTGCCAGGCATCAAATAACAATCCAAACTGGCACGATCAGGAGCCAGACAGCAATAGGATCATCGTACGCACTCATACGCATGTCTTATCGAATGTACCTGACGAGAGACAGCCAACGACCGCAGGCCTCTCTCCGCAAACTTGTCGATGATGTCCAGAGCCTTCTTCCTCGTGTCGCCTTTCAGCTCGCAAAGGTCAATAATCTGCAAGGATCAGAAACCATTCATGACTGTCATTTGAAAGTGAAATTGTCAAAATGTCACGTGACGATTTTTTATTCTCCTTACCTGCTCAGGGGCACCCTTGCTGCACCGGTGCCAGTTGCCTTCGGTGTCGGTGTAAGTGATGGCGGTGCGCTTCTCCACCGGGTTGAACGGCAAGAAGTGGATCTCCGTGAGCCCCGCCCTGGCCTGGAAGAAGCAAATCAGACGATGAATCCATCAGCCACAACTCTGAATTAAGCCTGAATAATTGACATGTCGAGAGCTGGACTACAGCGGCAGCTCAGAGCTCACCTCCTTGGGGTCTCCCAACATCCCCACAATGGACGCGTCAATGGCGTCCTGGTTCTCGACCCTGGAGGCCCGAGCCGCAAGCAGAAGAACCATGTCTTTGTCAACATTTTCAGGGAACACCTGCAATGGATAGAGGTGTGTGGACTGATTCGTAACGAGTCTGATTCTGATAAAAGAAACTAACCTCAATTATGTTCTTGTCAACGGTGAGCTTGTTGAGGGTGAGGGTGCCGGTTTTGTCGCTGCAGAGGACGTCCATGCCGGCCATTTCCTCAATGGCTGTCATCCTCTTGGTGATGGCGCCCTGCTGCGACAATCGGTGAGACCCGATGGCCATTGTCACGGACAAGACCGTGGGCATGGCGATGGGGATCCCTCCGATGAGGAGCACGAGCAAGTTGTCGATTCCCTCCCTGTACTTCCTCTCCTGGATCGGGTACATCACGATGATCTCGATGAGCATGCCCACCGCGATGGAGCAGATACAGAAGTTTCCGATGGCCGTCAAAACCTGAGATCACGGCCTCAGATCATACATTTAAATTCTTTGATGGTCGGGTGTATGAATTATAAGGGTAGTAGATGAATAGACATACCTTTTGGAAGTGGCCGACTTGATTAGTGCTGTCGACGAGGTGGGCGGCCTTGCCGAAGAAGGTGTGGACACCGGTGGCGATGACGATGGCTTCGATCTCGCCTTGCTTGCAGGTGGAGCCGGAGTAGACTTCCTGGCCGGGGTGCTTGGTGACGGGGAGAGACTCGCCGGTGAGGGCGGACTGGTCGATCTTTAACGGATCGCCCTCCAGCAGACGGGCATCAGCTGGGACAATGTCGCCCAGCTTGATGCTGATGATGTCTCCCGGGACGAGGATGGCAGCCTCCTGCTCGCTCCACTTCCCGTCCCTCAGGACCTTGGTCTTGGGGGCCAGGCCGGCCATGAGCGCGGCCGCAGCGTTGCCCGCGTTGTTCTCCTCGATGAAACTGATGGTCGAGTTGATGATCAGCAGCACGACGATCCCAATGAAGTCTTGCCAGTCCGGAGGCTTGCCCTGCAAGCAGTGATCAGCAAGTCACTCAAAGCATGTAACATATAACGGCATTGCGTGGAGCGGAGGAGAAGGCGACTCACTCCGCCGTTGGCCAAGACGATGGCCATGATGGCCGCCGCCTCCATGACCCACGAGAGAGGATTCCACATGAACCCCAAGAACTTGAGCAGCTTGCTTTCCTGTTAACATCAAGAAAATCAGCCGCTAAAAATGTTTGATGGTCTCATCCAACACATTTTCGACACTAACAAATTCAAATACCACCATGAGCTCTTTTTAGAGCCAGAGCTCATCTCTCACCTTCTTCTCCTCGAGCTTGTTGGGGCCGAAGATCTCCAGCCTCTGCTCCCCCTCAGCCTCCGTCAGCCCCTCCCTCGAGCATTTCAGCTGCTCGAAGACCTCCTCAATCGGAATCCGCTCCTGCAATATCAAACACCGATGGCATCATCGCGACATTGAGCTAGAACAACTTTTTGACAATCAATCAAATGATTTCAGACATTACCAAATCGACATTCTCGTTCTTGATATCTTCGAGTGTTTTCTCCGAAGCCATGGCGGGAGAAGAAAGAAGAGACGCAGAAAACTAGGATTTCTTGCCCCTTCTTTCGCCGGAAAAACTCGATTTAAATGAGATTTCAGGCCTCCCCCATGAACCTGCGGGGAGAACAAGCGAATGCCTTTTTTGGGTGCTACTCTCTGTCTCCTCCGTTTGGTTTTTCAGAGACAGCTAGTTTCTAGTAATGGAGGTTGGTTCAGTTAAATAACAGACTATCCTACCAACTGTAACCGCAAGAAATGGAGGCTTGCCGTGAAGATAGGTGTTTGAAAGGTCAGTGACGTTGTGCTTATTTGCCTTGTGTTTCTGTGGGAACCCGAATCTCACGGAGAACTATTTCAGGAAAATCACAACCGATCCAAGATCAGCCATGGCTCGATCCCAGATCAAGTGATCAACTATCCGTCACCTTTTACAATGATCAAGTTAAGCAATGAAGCCATGGTTTAATCTTGGCTGGATAAGATTGTGAAAACCTAAAAGACACTCATCATTGGTTAGAATCAGAAAGGAGTCATTCTTGAGTTGCCACAACCACTTGAAATCCGCCTCGTGTCCTATTAAAGCTCTCCCAGACTACTTTCCGTCTCCAGAGCTCCAACCTGAGCTCCGGAAATAGACCCAGAAACTGTTATATACATCCCAAATCCTCCTCCCCTTTCCTTCCCAAATTCAAATCGGGAACACTACCTTAAAGTTCACCATTCAGTTCCCTGGAGAGAAGCTGACATTCAGCACAAGCATGTCCTCACATTGGGATTCAGTGAAGTAACCACAACACAGCTGCTGCATAGGAAGAAACAATGCAGCATATAGGAATCACACGGAGAAAAAACACTGAAGGCGACAACAATTGATTGAATTTCAGAGTGCTCAAAACATGGTATATTTGGAGTTGTGGATCCATAGACAACTACAGACTCATCAGGGTAGTCTTACACTCATTGAAAGGAGTAAAAAGAAGACAAGCACAAGCTGATGATGCAGCTAAAATCCCAGCTTGGTTCTGCGCCAGTGCCTGCGCTTCGCATTGTACCTGAACACATTTCAAACCAGTCAGCTTCAAAAATCCCAAGCAAACACACTATCACCCTTAATTTAGCGTAAAAAAATTAATTTAATTTTTATACCAACAATTAAGCTTAAAATTAAACACATTATATTTTTTTATTTGCATACCCAAAATCAGTTTAAAAATATTGTATTTCTTATTTGTGTAAGATAAATTCAGCTTAAAAAATATTGTATTTCTTATTTTTATAAATAAATTCAGCTAAAAAATCTAAATAATATGTCAATTTTTTTTTTACCCAAATCAAAATTTCTAGTTCGGCCACTGCCATCATCATCAACAACATGGAAAGACGAGATTTTGAATGTCACAATAGAAACTAAGTCAAATCACCTGATGGTGTTGTCAGTCCTCATCCGAATCCAGTGAGGGATCGGCCTGTTCTGCCGCATCTTCTTCGCCAGCTTCTTCTTGATCATGAAACTCTTGTGTGACGGCTACACAAGAAACAAAACCATCAAAATTCACCCAAAAAATCTTATCATTTCGATGGTTGCAGATAAACCAAAGAAACTGAGTTGCACAAGAACGACGCGATTCTCACCATTTTCGCGACGATCCGGCGGCGCTGCAACGAGGAAGAAAAACCCTAAGAATCTACGGAGACCAAAGCTGCTCGGATTTTGTGGCTACGAAAGAGAAGAAGACTATTGGGCCCAGAAACGGCCCATTGAAAATGTCACTTTTTTGAAATTAATTTCGAGAAATGCATGTTTTCCGAAATACTAAACTTCTTATCTTGTCTTGCAAGTCTTGGTGCTGTTCACGAACTTGCTCGCTGCACGGAATTCAAACTCATCGTCTATTGGCTTCGCGCGAATTTGATTCTCAAGTCTCCATCGATCCGAGGTATGCGCGTCCGAATCTTCGTCGAGTTGATTCTCCTGTTTTCGGCGTATCAATCAGCTTCGCTTGTCGTATATGGCTGATTTTTCCTTGCTTTAAACCCTAGAAGGCTTTGAATTGCTTGCGGTTTTGATATGATTGAATTCGTATGCAAGGCATGTTACTATATGCATTCAATTCGTTGGCTGCAGATTAAGTATTTCTGAAATGGCCTTATTATAGCTTTGATTTTTATGGAACTGATGATTTGAGGATTTCAGTGAAGAAGAATTTTGAGATTTGGAATGAAAATTTGGAAAAGAAAAAACTCGAGTTGATGAGAGGCCCTAACTTAGCTCCTGATGAGGTTAGCTAGCTCAAATTTACATGGTGGGATAAAAATCTTCTGGTGTTGTCTGGTGTTTTTTCTGGCCTTGTTGCAATCTATGTGGAAGATTTTGGGAGTTTAACACAGTGGTGGAACTAGAAATTTTAGTTTGGGGTACCAAAAAAATTGTAGGTCAAAATAATGTTCATTACCGGCAATAAAGACTTTCTCAGGTGTTTATCGGTTTATTTTTAAATATTTTTTTACTTTTCATTAAAGTGGTTTGATTTTCGGCTAGACAGTCGGAATTGGGGTACAAATATCAGTGATCTTACACTATTTGAAATGAATTGGGGGTACAAAAGTTGAGAAAATAATATTTTTATTTGTGTTTAAGATTTTTATACCTAATTAATTTATGTTTTCAATTTTTTTGTGTCCACCCAATAGTGCCGCCACTGGTTTAACGGAGTGGTGGTTCAGTTGTACTCTACTAATTGATGTGTCGAGGTCTTTGGGTGCGTTGCCGATATTTGATTTATAACCTTGGTGTGTTCTTGTTACAATATTGTATTTTTGATATCATTTTTCTTGTATTTGAATAGGATGCTGAAGCAATGGAATACAGTGTTTTGACACTTTCAGACCATTCAGTTCTGCCTGCTAGTGCCATTGTTAATGCTCTTAAGGATTCTCATATTGGAGGTGCTGAACAGAGTGACTCAAGCTTCCAATCTAAGTACGTGTCTCTTCGCTTTTGTAGTATGTTGAATCTCTTTAATTTACACTTGGAGTGTGGCTTACAGTGGTGCTATTTTATGTACATTTCCTTTCCATTGTTCTATTTATCTCGTAGTTTGTCTGCATGGACCTTATGGTGAAATCTCTTGATAGCAGTCATAGTGGTCTTACATCTCGACCCTGTCAAAAACAGGTCAGTTGTCGGTCAGAACATCCTCAGTGGATGTAGTTATCTTCATTTGTGCTTTGTCACAATTTCCTAATGATTCTCTGTTTGGAGAAGTCACAAGGGTGTTGAAGCCTGGTGGAAGTTTCCTTTTTTACAAGAAATCCAATTCTGATATTGCGGCCCAAGTAATTATAATAATCTTTTAATACGTGTATGTGTTTTTTTTTTCATCCAGTTTGTGTTCTCACCTTAATGTTCCAATCCAGACTACTGGTGTTGAGAAGAAGTTGCTGGTGTCAGGATTCATAGAACCAGAAAGCACTCAGCCGCAAGCACTTGTCCCGTCTGAGTCTGAACTGTATTTTGGGGTGAGTCTCCGGGATGTCACGCATTGAATCTAAATTTCCGAACTGTGAATAATAAGTTCTGATGAAAAGTGTATCCTTTTCAGGTCAAGTCCAAGAAGCCCACTTGGAAAATTGGGTCATCATTTTCCCTAAAGAAACCTGCAAAACCTTTACCCAAAATCCAGATTGATGATGACATGGATCTGATTGACGAGGACAGCCTCCTCACTGAAGACGACCTCAAGAAACCACAACTACCAGTTGGTATGATAATATGAAATTAAGATAACCACTTAACAGATCCTGGCTGGTAGCTGATCTTGCATAAACATGCTATTGCAGCCTCAGATTGTGAAGTTGGAAGCGCGAAAAAAGCTTGCAAAAATTGCACTTGCGGGCGTGCAGAAGCAGAAGAGAAAAAGGTCAAGCTGGAGCAGACAGCGGAACAAATCAATAACCCCCAATCAGCATGTGGCAGTGTATGCTACTAACCTTCATCTGTCCTTCGAATCATGACTTACAGTGCATGCTTCAGTTGGACCCTTACAGCCCATAGCTGTATTGTTTACCTGATCGATCAGAGTCTAAGTCATGACAATTTCTTTACAGTGTTACCTAGGAGATGCTTTTCGTTGTGGCACATGTCCTTACAAGGGCCTTCCCGCATTCAAACCCGGCGAAAAGGTACGAAATTAAAAAACAAACAAAAAAATCCACACTAAGGATAACCCTCCGTCATCTGAGAATGATGAATTTCCCCACATTGTCGCATGCAGGTGACCCTAGCCAAGAACTTTCTCCTCTCTGATATCTGACCAGCGCAATCTCTGCCTGAATTAGGGGAAGATAATTGTGATGAGGTCTGTTGTCAGTAGCTGATATTGTCGGGTTAATCATCATGTGACGCGGTTTCATAGTCTATGTTGGAGTAGTATCACATTTTCTGACGAGGATAATGTCAAAGTTTCCTGAACTTGGTCACTAAGTTCTGGTTCTTTTTGAAGTTTCGATATTACTTTTGGGAGTTTAATATGACGGATACTCACCGCTTACGAGTTCCCATTTAGATCTTCGTCAGGAAAATGACATGGATGCTATTGCTAGCAGTTTCACTCATTTACTCTCACAGCAATCCAACTGCTCGAAGCTCTGCCAGTTCTAAGTAAGTCTTATTGAACTTAAGGCAATAAGTTTTGATTAAGTTATACAATATTAAACAGTTGGATTTATATTCAAAATTAAGCATAATGATCCAGTAATGTTAAAGCTAGTATACAGCGAACAAAAACTGGAATGATTTTCTTTAGAAAATGTTATTTTTAAAGCAGTGTGGCTTTATAATTAATTAATATTATTGATTATTATGTAAGACACTTGTCAAGTGATGATTGATATTCAAACTATTCTCTTGCAGCATATTAATTGATTGTTTGGGATTATATTTTTAAAATTAATTGAGAATTAATGAGAGAGTCTGATTATGTATCGTAATCAATATTTAAGTTTTATGAGCAGTGTTAGATTTAAATATCTGCTCCACATAGAACAGATTACTCTTTGCAATTGGTTAGTGAGTGTCCATGTCATTCAACTTAATTTGGTCACCACCTCCAATCTCATTATTGCTTTCTTTTCAGCTCTCAAACATTGAGCCGCCTTTGCTTTGCTTTGACCTGGTCAAAACCAAAGAAACAATGGTGTTTATTTAGGTTGTGGATCAGTCTTATAATTACATGTTGATTCAATCCGTAAAAAAAATTACGTGAAAATGATAGATCGTCCATAGGTTGGGTTTTTGTAACTGAATTGTTCAACTTTTAAACTCTTTTATTTAAGAAGAATATTTAATAATACAAAATATTTCGTATTTATCCAAATCAGGATAGTATTTATTCAAAGGATGAAGATTTTTAATGTGAATACAAAATGATAAGTGAAGAAGGCTATTAAAAATTACAACATTTAGGACTGATAATCAGAATTCTGACACGAATTTAGTGGAGAATTTGATGTTAAATCACTTTATAACACTTCCTATTTAATGGTTATTATATTATTAAAAGAATTTTAAATTATGCACTTCAAAATATTATTTTCTTCATTTTTTTTCTTGCACTTTCTCGATCTCTCGTTGACTCAATATCAACTCATTATTTCCTCTTATCTCCTCAAATGTTTTGCCACTTCATTGAATGAATTATTTATTTATTTATTTATGGGTTATTTTTCGAGGATTTCGTAGGTGGCGGTGACCCATTCTCCATCTTAATCATCATCCGGCCATCTCCATTTCTCCAATCTCCGGGACCAGCAGCAGCAGCAGCAGCCCGCTTTCTTCGGATCCTCTCCCCGCCATCCCTTCCATCCCCACTCCCCCAATCACCAAAAACGAAAACAAAAATCACTTTGAATTTCCAGAAGACCCGCCAATTCATTCATATCATCCTATGAATCTCTTCCTCCCCAGCCGCCGCTGATGGGTAATGTGACGTCCAGCGTCGCCTCCAGATTCGCCTTCTTCCCGCCCGACCCCCCCACCTATGACGTCCTGGCGGAGCCCGACGGGAGGGTCGTCTTCTCCGGGCTGGCGGCCGATAAGAACGTCAACGTCCACCTACTCGACACCAAGGGCGGGAACAGGGTCGTCGCCACCTTCTGGAAGCACCCCTTTGCCAGGTTCACGCTGCTCTACTCCCACGGCAACGCCGCCGATTTGGGCCAGATGATGGAGCTCTTCGTCGAGCTCAGAGCTCATTTAAAGGTTAATATCATGAGGTTGGTTTTTGATGTATCAATACAGCACTCCTTTTTTTATTTTTTTATTCATATTTTTTTTGTAGCTGTTTCGGATTGAATTGAGATGGGGTTGGGTCAAGTTTTTGGCTTTTTGTTCATTGGTTGGTTGATGCATAATTTGGGGAATTAGGGTTATTGTGGACGGGGTTTGAGCTTTGAGGATGATGAAGCTAGCTGATGTGAAATAGATGAGCTGCCATAGTTGTGTGGTTAAATGTTGTTTTCATGGCGTGGTGATGATCATTTAATGCTTCATTTTTTTCTGAAAAATTTCTACCTTTGATGCATAATTTGGGAATTAGGGTTCTTGTGGATGGGGTTTGAGCTTTGAGGATGGTGAAGTTAGCTGGTATGAAATTGAGCACAAGACTGAGTTTTCTGGTTAAATGTTGTTTTTCATGGATTGGTTTGGTGATGATCATTTAATGCTTCATTTTTTTTCCCTTAAAAATCTCTACATTTGATGCTTAATTGGGGAATTAGGGTGTGGACGGGGTTTGAGCTTTGAGGATGATGAAGTTAGCTGATGTGAGATTGATCACAAGACAGACTTTTGTGGCTAAATGTTATTTTCATGGTCTGTTGATCTTTTAACGCTTCATTTTTTTTTCTGAAAAATCTCTAAATTTGATGCATAATTTGGGAATTAGGGTTCTTGTGGATGGGGTGAGCTTTGAGGATGATGAAGTTAGCCGATGTGAGATTGATCACAAAACAGACTTTTGTGGCTAAAAATGTTGTTTTCATGGAGTGATCTCGTGATGAACATTTAATGCTTTCTTTTTCTGAAAAATCTACAAAGTAGGAGTCCATTTAGCGCCAGTTTCAACATCACATTACAAACTAGAAACTACACTGATTTCTGAGTTGCATTTTTGGCCGTTTTGCAGCTATGACTATTCCGGATATGGAGCTTCAACCGGTAAGGTAATAAATCTATAAATTCTTTCAGCAACAGTCTCACTTCCATTGACACTGACTTAGTTTTTTCGGGTTTTTTGGTGCATTTAATTCATAATTCTTATGTCTCATATTTTTCCTTTGATCCTATAGCCGTCTGAATTTGATACTTACTACGACATAGAAGCCGTGTACAATTGTTTGAAGAGAGATTACGGAGTGAAGCAGGAGGATCTGATCATTTACGGGCAGTCTGTTGGCAGCGGGCCGACTTTACATTTGGCCGCTCGTTTAAAGAGATTAAGAGGCGTAGTCCTTCACAGCGCCATTCTGTCCGGCATCCGAGTTATATATCCGGTCAAATTGACGTTTTGGTTTGATATTTTTAAAGTGAGTTTCATTTTTCTTATTCTCATACCGCTGATTCGAACAGTTTCATTTTTCAGCTTCTGATTTTTTTTGTGTTTTTGGTTTCTCGCAGAACATTGATAAAATACGGCAAGTAACTTGCCCTGTGCTAGTTATACATGTAAGTTTTCGTTAACCAGTTATATGCTCTTCTGTATGTATCGGCTACTTGAAAGTTTCTTGGGAAACTATATGTGCAGGGAACAAGCGATGAAATTGTAGACTTCTCCCACGGAAAGCGTTTGTGGGAACTCGCAAAGGAAAAATACGAGCCATTGTGGGTCAACGGCGGGGGACACTGCAACCTAGAGACTTACCCCGAGTACATTAAGCATCTCCGCAAATTTATAAAGGCTCTGGAGAAAATGTCTCTCCAGAAGCCGAAAAAGGAACCTGCTCCCAGCCCGAGCATCACCGATGACAGAAACTTCAGGTGCCTGAGATTCGGAATAAGGTAGCTAAACTGTTTTCAATTTTGAGAACGGCGGCAGATCTCGGGTCTTAGTTGACTGGCGCGGCTCATCTTCATCCTCCTGCACAGGAGTCCGATGCCTGAGTTGCGGAATCCGTTTCTTTTGACCACGCTGGAACTCACGGCAGAATGTTGTCTCAT